>CM042539.1:25548754-25678754 GCA_023630585.1 Cranoglanis bouderius
TCGCTACAAAAAAAAGAAGCGAGTGAGACAAAGTCTCCAGATGAACTGGGACGGATTCTCTAAGATGCTCAGTGAAACTTATCATCTAACTTCCTCATTAAACTGCGGGAATTGAACCTGAGACCGAAAAAAAGGTTAAAACGGGTTAAAAACAAAAAGAGTTATCACACCAAATATTGACAGAGGGTATGTCTCAATCAGCTCCCTAGCTCCCTAGGTTGTGAATCAGTATATGGTGTATATATGGTTGGGGCACTACACATCGATTGAGACACCGATGACTCAATTTCCAGAGACATGACTACATATTCGCATTGTAAAACGTCACCACTGGCATTTATCAACAACACGCAGGACCGATATCTTTCTGACATTATATGTCATATAAATTTGTTAGATTAATTAACACATCATGTTCTGTCATGGTACTTCAAGCAAGATTGTAGGCTAGCTAGTAGATTTATTTTAAATCATTAAACACTTAAGAGTCGTTAGAACCGTATATATAGAACGACAACTGAAGTTACCGCTAACGTAAGTAATCATTTGAGAGCTACAACAACGATAACAAGCTACTTACATTTGTAGACGAAGTTGGGTGAGAGTTCGTCCGCCATTTTTTCCATCTTTTTGTCACGACAAACATAGTGGCGTTCAATTATTTTCGAGTTGCTCACTCACAAAAGAGTGCTGATAGTTTATCACTAACGCCCCTCCTCAATTCAGGCCTCGGATTAGATTCCCGCTTTGCAGTGCTCCGTTTTTCACGACAATAGCATCGTGTGGATATGAACCTTCGGGTCATTTTTAAAGGAGATATCCCATCAGCACATTCGTTTTCAAGCATTCGCATTCTTCTGGAATATTCAGACATCACTGAAATATAAAAGTCACTTTTATACGTCTTCGATCGCATATTATTTTGTTACTTAAAGCATAACGTTAGTCAGAGCAAGTAGCACCGATTCAATAAAGACATTTTTATTCTGTTTTATACAAAGCAAGCGAGACGTAAGGATGCAAATCAGATGTCTTTATCGCAAATCAGGCAAAATGAGCCCTTAAAGTAAAAGTCCACACTGTTTAGAGTTATTGTTCTGCTTTGTACCACTTTTTTTTTTTCAGTGTTTAAGGTCATCAGAGTGCTCCGAGTGAAACTGGAGACCTAAAAGCGTCCTCCTGGACGTGTCGTTATATTTTTAACTGTAATACGGTCATATTATTGCATCACTAGCAATTTTTGGTTCACATTTCTCCTACAATGTTAATGTGTAAAATGAACACTAAAGCACTTCACGAACCAATAAGAGTCGCTGAAAGTTTCTATTGTTAAGTGTTGACAATATGGAGAAAAATGGCTGAACCTCGTTCAACCGCCACTGTGATCTAATAGGATGTGGTGTAGATCAGGTCTAGATTACAGAGAAAAGTGTAACGCAAGTAAGGTACACGTTCAGGATAGAAACTTTCATTAAAGTTGTTTATGATATGTGTGGAAGAAAAACTAAACAGGACGTGCAGGAAGATGAATAAAAACATTAAATGGCGTGAATAAAGAACATTTAGTATAAAAACAAAGCAAAAAGGCAATAAAATAGTGTACAATACTTATTAATAAATAATATACTTTGTTAAAAGCCAGTAATAGATGAAACCTGATAAATCAATTTTAATAATGTTCAATTTTTTTGTTTTGTTTTATGATTTAAAAAAAAAAAAAAAAAGAATAATATCACAGCACTGCTTAATTCCATGCAACTTTACACAACTCCAGCGGTCATGGTTTGAACTCACGACCTTCCGGTCACTAAAACAGAACCGCAAAGGCACACACACTTTTGGCCACCTTTTTTTTTTTTTTCTCCTGAATATTATCTCAGAATGATTGTGCCTTAAAATGCCGCACTGTGTTCGGGTTTTTCCCCAAGAAGAAAATAAAATGTTTATTGTGGACAGGATTGCCCCTTCAATGGCTGCGACCTAAAACAATGCTGCATTTCAGTGCCACTTTGTCATGTCTGTCACCTCAACGTGTGACTTTCCAACCACACACAAACACACATACACATACACACACACACACACACGGTATGTCAATCCCTCCCAGCCAGCCATGTGATTGAATCTTTGCAGATCTGGCCTTTTTTTCCCCTCTCTTGTTGTGTGAAGGCCCAGCTTTTTGAATAGTGCTTGATAAGCAATCAACAGCCACGCAGAATTCGGTGTGAACATTTTTGCATGAAAAAGGGGTTCGTGTTAATGGGCTCGCGTAAAAGATAAAGGTAAAGGAAAAATTCCTAGATCTGGATCACGTTGACAGAAAGGTTGCGTAGCCTCGTTCTGACCCGCCCCGAACAATACGCTCGGTGACGAGCCGACTCCAAACCCAGCGCCTGGGCATTTCCTTTCTTTATGTTGATTCACGGTAGTCCACAGAAACGTACAGCTTTATTTCATACGTTATCAAGAATGAATATTTGCTCGGATGCTAATTGTTATGCAAGAATTGTATGACATATATTCTAAACAACTGTTTATTCACAATTCATAGTTAAACTTTTCACACAAAAATCATTTACATGTATAAGTATAAAAAATTCTATAAAGTGTAAATATAATAAAATCAATCATAAACCTATGCTATTCTTTTCCAAATCCAATTCCAGTCTTTGCCATTTGTTACAGGATGTGATATCCAATAGCCAGTATTTTCTCTCGGTCCAACATTTTTGCTGATATCAGCCCAGTACTGATACTCGTTATCAGATCAATGCCACCTCTAAATGTTTTTTTTCATTGGTTATTTTAATGATAAACCCGAACAGTGAGTGTAGCTACAATGTAATAAAGTTGCAGAAGTCTAATAGTCACTGATGTTATTTATGTCTGATTTCAGCCCCAGGCCCACCCTCCACCTACAGCCCAGCTCCAGCCTGCCCTGGCGCTGCCGCACCCGTCGCAGCCGCTCATTTCCCAACAGCCTCAGCCTCAGCAGCAAACAGGACCCCGCCTCCCGCCTCGCCAGCCCTCCACCGCCGCGCCCGCTGAGGCCGAGGACGAGTCGCGTCAGGCTAAAGGTCGCACCGGCGCCCGAATCTCCTTGGAGGCGCTGGGAATCCTGCAGAGCTTCGTGCAGGACGTAGGGCCATACCCGGACGACGAGGCCGTGCACACGCTCTCTGCCCAGCTCGACCTGCCCCGGCATACAATCATCAAGTTCTTCCAGAACCAGCGCTTCTGCGTGCGGCCCAAGGAGGCGGCGTCAGGAATCGCTCTACATTCAGCCAACGAGCAGGACGAGGTGGGCATGACGGACTTCAAAGAAGGCGAGTTGCTCAAAGAGCTGGACGAGAGCACTCAGACTACTAGCATCTTCAGCATCAAGATCGAGGAGCACGCGGGAGCTGAGGGACAGTGTCAAGCCGAGCAGGAGGTGAAAGATTAAGCCTCGACTCAGATCAGACTCTGATCTCCTCCAACAGTAGAACTGTAAGACTCTCAACCCGGGACTGCGTAATACAGAAGTATTACCTTTTTGTAAAAGCCCTGTATTATTATTCCACTGTAAAGATTTGCGCGTCATTAAATAACCTGCACAATGAAACAAAAAAATGTTAAAAAAAAAAAATCTTAACTATGTTGCCGTGGATGTTTGCTGACTGCACTTGATGTATGTTGTTTTTACACTGAACTTCCAAACTACTGATTTTAAAAGAAAAAAATCGACTCGGTCGAAGTTTGATAGACTTTGATAGATGTTTACGTACGTGGTGTTAACTGGATTTTTTTTTTTTTATTATTATTATTATTTTAATGCAACTGATAATAAAATAAAAACGGGGGCCTTAACGGTGACAAACTGCTGAACAACACAGCGTTTTCTTTACGAAGCAAAGGATCACGCAGGATCTGGCGCCCCTAGGACCTGCAGGTAGACTGGAGGAGAATAGTTTTCTTTCAATCTTTACTTATTATTTGTTTGGAAGAAGTATAAATATATATAAATATATATATAGACATATATTAATTGTAAAAAAATATACAGTCTTAAAGAAACTATGCCAACAAATGCCTTGTACTATATGGCACTGCCGATGTTAGATTATTTTGCGAAACCTTTGTCACTGTAATTTTCAGGATTTTCACGCGGTTTGAAAATGTGAATCACAGTTTATTCCTCATCGACCCACGTTATTTATTTGCAGCTCATGCAGTTTCCTGATGTAATTACGTCATATCTGTCACAGCACATTGTTTTATTTTACTATTTATAAATGTAAGTTTGATGGGCAGTAAAAATCAAAGTGTCTTAAACGTTTTAAATGGAAAAATGTGCTTTAACGGTTGCCTAAAAAAAGAAGAAAAAAAAAAAAAAAGAAGTGCTGTATGTCAAGCGACTCATGCTACAAGCTTCACGATTAATGTTGTATGCAATTTTTCCTCTCATGCAAATAAGCTTAGGAGAACGACTAAACCTATAGACCACCTTAGAGATAAAAAAAAAAAATCAAAAACATATGCAATTTGTGTGGAATTCGATGTTTGCGACGTGTCTTCCTTTGGTTAAACAATACAATTCAAAGCTATTCCTGTATAAAATATTCTGTATAAAAAGGAGCGTTTGTTTTTTTATGAGTTTAATCGCAAGGAGAACACCGGTTATTTTGTTACGACTGACTGTTTTATAAGTGTTTCTCGGTTTTTCCTCGAGCGAAACTGTTCTAACTAGGAGTGGATATTGATTGTTAATGACACAATTAAACTGTTTGTATTGCACCCCAGAATCTTTGCATTAATGGCACCAATACATAAATCAAAATGTGGCAAATTTCATTTTTTATAAATGAATAGAACATTTTAGGGTTGTAACTGAAGTCATTATATATATATATATATATATATATATATATATATATATATATATATATATATATATATATATATATATAATGACTTCAGTTACAACCCTAAAATGTTCTATTCATTTATAAAAAATGAAATTTGCCTTATGCCTTGGCTTATATATCAACCGAGCAGATTTATGGATGTTTTGGATGTATTTCTCAGCTCTAATATCACTAATATCATCATATACTGTAAGCTGCCTTTCCTCTAGAGGTTCTTGTTCAAACTATTCCCCCCTCCGTTTCATTCTCTCCTCTGTTTGTTTCTAATTGTGAGCACGTGACAGGATAAATAAGCGTCTGGCGTTAATGCCGTGTTAATGAGCCCATGTTTGGGGAGAGAAGGTGTAAAGAGATGCAGGTGCTGTGACCTCTCGCTGAACCCCGGCTGAACGCTGCAGCTGGGAGACGAACGCACACCGCTGTTCACCTGCTTCCACCTGTGTGCCGAGGTGTCATCCGGGTCTCTCTTTAAACAACCCTTAAAATACCGGCCAGGGAAATTCCACACAGGGATGTTAGAAGTGAACCAGGAACACACTAAGAAAGGGGAAAACACTGATACACGGAAACACACGGATACATGGGGGCTAGAACAGAACCAGGAATATGCAGGACAACAATAGGACATGGGAACTTGCTGATATATGGGAACACACAGGAACACATGGGAACAAGCTGTCACACAGAAACACACATACACGTGTCAACACACTATTACGCAATAATGCCGACACACATTAACACACAATATGAAAGTGACATGTGAAGGCCAATGTATGGTAACCCATACTTGGAATTTGTCCTCTGCATTTAACCCATCCAAGTTAGTGCACACACATTAGAAGTTGTGAGTAGTGAACACACACACACACTACAAACCATTTTTGGTTTGGTTTTTTTGGGCAGCCATTTTTGCTGCAGCGCCCAGGGGGCAGTTGAGGGTTAAGGGCCTTGCTCAAGTGCCCAACAGTCGCAGCTTGGCGGTGCTGGGATTTGAACTCATGACCTTCTGATCAACTTCACTACTGAGCTACCACCGCCCCATAACACTGAAACGCGGAACACTCTGACACACAATAACACTGACACACAATAACATTGACACACAATAACATTGACACACAATAATGTTGACACACAATATCACTGAAACATGGAACACTGACAGACAGAACACACTGACACACAATAACACTGACACACAATATCACGGAACACACCGACACACAATAACACTGACACACAATAACATTGACACACAATAATGTTGACACACAATGTCACTGAAACATGGAACACTGACAGACAGAACACACTGACACACAATAACACTGACACACAATATCACTGAAACACGGAACACACCGACACACAATAACACTGACACACAATAACACTGACACACAATAACGTTGACACACAATATCACTGAAACACGGAACACACCGACACACAATAACACTGACACACAATAACACTGACACACAATAACGTTGACACACAATATCACTGAAACATGGAACACACCGACACACAATAACCGTGACACACAATATCACTGAAACACGGAACACACTGACACACTATACCACTTACACACAATCACACTGACACACAATCACACTAACACACAATAACACTGACACAAAGAACGCACTGACACAATAACACTGACACAGGGAACACAGTGACACATGGGGGTTAGAAAAGAACCATGGATACACAAAAACACTGATGTAAGTAACACAGTAACACACTGACACATGGGAATACACTGATTCACTGAAACACACTGAGATATGTGAACACACTGACACACATTAACACAATATTCACAGAGAGTAACACACTGACACATATGGAAAAACATTCACAGACAGTAACACATTCACAGACAGTAACACTGACACATATGGTAACACATTCACAGACAGTAACACACTGACATATGGTAACATGCTCCTGTGACACTTTGACACATGGTAACACTGACAGTAACACATAATAACACACTGACAACACAGGAACATTCTGACACACAGCAAAACACACAAACACTTGGGAACACATTGACACTAACCTAGAAGAACCTTGTAGGTTCAACTCCCAGGACTATCATAAAGCCTCTATAAACCTTCAACTGGCTTGAGCAAACAAAATAGAAGAAGAAGAAGAAGAAGAAGAAGAAGGATTTGGCATAATTCACATCTACAGGAATGCTATTTTTCTGCGAGTCAGAAGAAAGAAAAAAACAATAATAAGGTTGAGAGTAAAAATTATTTTATAGCGTATTCATAAGTTACTGAATAAAAGTATGTATAACTGTATATTTTGATTCCAACACAAATATTTTTTTTCAATCGTTATAATTGATTATATTGTCCTGTTGATTGTCCTGCTTGTAGATGTTTACGCTTTGTCCCAATTTTTTATTATTATTATTTTTTTAAAGTATATATATTTTTAAATATGTCCACAAATCTGATCCAATCCCAACCCCGGTATTGATATCATTCCTTTCTGCTGCATGACTTCCAAAAGGCTGCTTCCTCATGCTCATTATGTAAAGATTTACAAAACACATAGTTTTTTTTTCTTTTTTCAATCAGTAATTAACTCAGTGTCTTAATGTGTACAGGTGTGCATTATGTGAAATGTATTATAATAGTGCGTGCAGTATGAAGACAGGCTTTTCGAATGTTTCAAATGTCAAATAAAATTGCTCAAAAGACCATCAACATGGAAAAATAATTTACTATGGAGAATCCAGCTGAGCCTGAAAGTAGTGCATTTGTCTACTTGGGGGAATAGACTTACTTTTTATTCATTTATTTTATTTATTTTTATTAAACGATTTAAGGTTTAAACCAAAAAAGTTTGTTTTTATTTTTGTTTAAAAAAAGAAAAAAAAGAAAGAAAGAAAGACATTTTTGTAAAACTCAACATAAAATCAAGCTCTACCAATAATACATCTAGAGTTAGTGAAAATGTAAGGTATCACTATATTTATTTTAAGGAACACATCGTTAATTAAGGTCTAGTTATTTGTTTAATTATGCTTCAATTAGACACTTGTAAAAGGTTTATTTGGTATTAGTTAGTTATTATATGATTAGGAATGAGTTTTTATTCGGAAAAAAATACCTTTATCAGTTGTGTGAAAATTAGTAATAATTGCATTATTAGTTGTGATAATATGCAATAAGCTATTGATACAAATCGTATACAAACTATTAAGCATGAATTGATAACCTAAATTATTATTTTTAATTGTCCTTTAGGTTCTACGTAACAAAACATTAATTAATAATTTTTGTTGTGGTCCTTAAAATGAAGTTGTTACTAAAACTACTCTTTTTTGTAGTGTACACCATTTATAGAAAACTGGACATTATTAATTTTATATAGAATTACGTCATTACAATAAAACTTAATGGAAAAAGAGTCTAGTATATAAATGTACAGAATAAAGGAGACAGGTTTGTTGTTTTTTTGCAAAGATATTACAAATGAAGCTTTTTTAAAAGCCTTTGAAAGTATTCTTTCTAAAAATTCATTGAGTATTAGCCATGGCACATTACCTAAGTGTTTGCTTATTGTACTTAAGCCCATGCTTTATAAGCTACTGCATACAAGTCTAATCCAATTAAAAAATTGCAAACAATAAAGCGACGGCAACAGCACCATCAGCGTAATGCGATATGTAGGAGGAAATTGAGATTAGAAACAAAATATTTGAAATAAAATACTTTCACTGTATAGTGCATGTGTGTCGGGGGAATACTTGGCAGATGCTGTACCTGAATATTAGCAAAGCACATCATTAGAACACCGAGAGCAAAGCCGCTCCTCGTTCCTCAGTGTATCTGCCCGTGTGCTCGGAGTGTGTTAAATCAAGCTGGCTACCAGCCATCGTTTGCATGACTCTTGGATGAAAGATTGAGTGCACGGTACAGAATTTTATCACTAGCAGTGTCAGATCAGGTGCAGAGAAAAAGAGTCTTTTCCAATGTTTATTCTTTGTGTTTTTTTAATGACAGTATTGCTTTTACTTGTGAATATTTTTAGGTGAGATATTCTGCTCGTTTCACCCTCGCAGCGCTGTGAGCTAACCTGTTTACCTGCAATTAGCTCTCATTAGGGGTGTGACAGTAAACCAGTCTGGTGGTAGGCAGTGATAAGGGAATCGGAGAGAGTCATAACGTTAATGTTAGGCTACAATGGTACATGATGATGTCACTAAGTTTCACAACAGGATTTTTAAACCATGGCAGTGAAGATCAGGCAAAATGGCTGAAGGCTAAGAAGGCTAAAACTCTCTTTAGTTTAACATACTGAAAAATGGTGTGAGTTGAGAATAAAGTGGTTACTGAAGATGAATGAATGAATGAGTAGAATGGAGCTTTACATTTTTCATATATCTTTCATCCATCCATCCATTTTCCATGCTGCTTATCCTACAGAGGGTCGTGGGGGAACCATGGAGCCTATCTCAGGGAACTTAGGGTACAAGGCGGGGGACACACTGGACGGGGTGGCGGCACATCACAGGGCACAATCACACACACACACACACTCACACACATTCACACACTACGGACAATTTGGAAATGCCAGTCAGTCAATGCATGTCTTTGGACTGGGGGATGAAATATTGGCACCTCCAGAATCACTATTTAGTTTGCTTTTCATGTTATTGGAATAAAATGCTGCCATACCAGAAGAATGTGAAAATATTTGAGTAATATATAAAAACCCCAAACCACCTGGAGCTTATATATTTTCACCATCATTCATTCATATTTATTGCTTTATCCTGATCAGGCTTGCGATGGATCCAGAGCAGGAACACTTGGGCTTGAGGTGGTAATACACAGGATGGGATTAATATTTTTTCTTATTTAAGTAAATTTGCAGCTGAGTAGGCGTACATTTCCTTTCACCCATATGGACTTTCTGTAAAGCAGCATAACTGTCACTTCCTGTTGAGTGCAGCTTTCACTTTTGGTTCCACTATTAGTAAAAAAAAATATATTGTAAAACAGACCGGTATAAGAAAAGCCGACTTGTTTAACACGTGAGCATGTTATCTGCCTTTTCTGACAAAGCACTCAAGTCTGGCTTCTGCTGGGCGTCCTTTGCAATTACCCATCAGCCCCTGGGGCTGCACAGGAAATCAAGCAGGAAATGCAGCAGAAATACGCACTACACACTCTGTAAGGTTCAGTTATGCTTCCAAAAGGCTGGAGAGTTCTCACTAAGGCTCCTGTTGAAGGATTATAACGTTAATTCTACTAAAAGTAAAGATCAATGACTAATAATAATAATAATAATAATAATAATAATAATAATAATAATAATAATAATAATAAAAACATATAGAAGCCCGGGTGCATGTGAAGAACTAAAGTACTACACTAAAGTACTATATAGCTATAAAGAATAAAAAAAACTGAAACTGAAAACAAAAAACAAAACAACAACAACAACAACAACAACAACAACAATTCCCTAAAGCAGGAACAATTCCCTGTTTAGGTGATGAATGCCGAAGAGCACTTTCAAATTGCATCAATATATGAGAAATTCACGACCATGAAGAAACCACAACGTATCAACAACATCTATAAGTCCACTTGGATGTGGATTTTAAGTTCTCATCGTGTCATATGTCCTACTGATTCTCAATCCCATTTATTCCAGCTGGTTTTCTAATCACTACACATCTTCCCCCCTCAGTAGTTCACTCCTGTCCTCCATTTATGTTTTTCTTCCATAACCAGGTAATTTTAAACCATCATACCTTCAGGGGGTTCTTAACTTTCTCCATGTTAATTTTAGCAAAACACATTGCCAATTGAGTAATTAGATTAGATTAGATTCAACTTTATTGTCATTACACATGTATAAATACAAGGTAACGAAATGCAGTTTAGCATCTAATCAGAAGTGCAAGAGCAGCAAGTGCAATACATACAGTATGTGCAGTATGTAAGTTATGTACAGATAAGTTAAATCAGCAGTTATCTACAGATAAGGGCAATGTAACAGGTGGGAATAAATAAATTAGCAGTGTAAGAGGTGGGGATAAATTAGCATTAATATACAGAAGGGCAAATATACAGATGAAGTATGGGCAAAATGACATCATATATAGAATTACATAACATTACATTGTGTAATTTTGATCTTTAAATAGTACTTATACTGCAGCGCTGTTAAATTCTCAATACTGATTGGTCACAAGGTGTTGATTAACCTTCTGTAATAGCAGCTCGGCTGTAAATTAAATCACAGATTTATATGACTTTATATACCATTTCTATAGCAACGACTTACACAGTACTTGTATGGTGGATGCTAAGCATTGATATGGTAAAGTTTACTCTGAGGAGATCTTTATTTAGCATTTTTTTGGAAGGAGTCTTCTGTGTCAGTGCTTTGTAAAAATCAGAGTCTTTCTTCAAGAGAGTGAGGAAAAAGAGAAGTACATAGAGAACGACAGTTTATAACTGCTATATAAGCACTGGCAAATTGATGTGGATGAATAATGGATTAAAGCTACTTGGCCAGTTAGCATGAATATTAGCTGTTGAGCAAGATCCTTAGCTAATTACCATTTCATTGGATTCCAAGACACTTTTAGATCATTTTGGATCAAAAAAATTGACATGTATTAGAAACATTACAGCCGTGGCCAAAAGTTTTGAGAATGACACAAATATGAATTTTTACAAAGTCTGCTGCCTCAGTTTTTATGATGGCAATTTGCATATACTCCAGAATGTTATGAAGAGTGATCAGATGAATTGCAATTAATTTCAAAGTCCCTCTTTGCCATGAAAATGAACTTAATCCCAAAAAAACATGTCCACTGCATTTCAGCCCTTCCACAAAAGGACCAGCTGACATCATGTCAGTGATTCTCTCGTTAACACAGGTGAGAGTGTTAATGAGGACAAGGCTGGAGATCACTCTGTCATGCTGATTGAGTTAGAATAACAGACTGGAAGCTTTAAAAGGAGGGTGGTGCTTGAAATTATTGTTCTTCCTCTGTTAACTATGGTTACCTGCAAGGAAACATGTGCAGTCATTGCTGCTTTGCACAAAAAGGGATTCACAGGCAAGGATATTGCTGCTAGTAAGATTGCACCTAAATCAACCATTTATCGGATCATCAAGACCTTCAAGGAGAGAGGTTCAACTGTTGTGAAGAAGGCTTCAGGGCGCCCAAGAAAGTCCAGCAAGTGCCAGGACCATCTCCTAAAGTTGATTCAGCTGCGGGATCGGGGCACCACCAGTGCAGAGCTTGCTCAGGAATGGCAGCAGGCAGGTGTGAGTGCGTCTGCATGCACAGTAAGGCGAAGACTTTTGGAGGATGGCCTGGTGTCAAGAAGGGCAGCAAAGAAGCCACTTCTCTCCAGGAAAAACATCAGGGACAGACTGCTATTCTGCAAAAAGTACAGGGATTGGACTGCTGAGGACTGGGGTAATGTCATTTTCTCTGATGAATCCCCTTTCCGATTGTTTGGAGCATCTGGAAAAAAGCTTGTTCGGAGAAGAAAAGGTGAGCGCTACCATCAGTCCTGTGTCATGCCAACAGTAAAGCATCCTGAGACCACTCATATGTGGGGTTGCTTCTCAGCTAAGGGAGTGAGCTCACTCACAATTTTGCCTAAGAACACAGCCATGAATAAAGAATGGAACAAAAACATCCTCAGAGAGCATCTTCTCCCAACCATCCAAGAACAGTTTGGTGACAAACAATGCCTTTTCCAGCATGATGGGGCACCTTGCCACAAGGCAAAAGTGATAACGAAGTGGCTCGGGGAACAAAACATCGACATTTTGGGTCCATGGCCAGGAAACTCCCCAGACCTTAATCCCATTGAGAATTTGTGGTCAATCCTCAAGAGGCGGGTGGACAAACAAAAACCCACAAACTCTGACAAACTCCAAGCATTGATTATGCAAGAATGGGCTGCCATCAGTCAGGATGTGGCCCAGAAGTTGATTGACAGCATGCCAGGGCGAATTGCAGAGGTCTTGAAAAAGAAGGGTCAACACTGCAAATATTGACTCTTTGCATAAACTTCATGTAATTGTCAATAAAAGCCATTGACACTTATGAAATGCTTGTGATTATACTTCAGTAACAGTTAGTAACATCTGACAAAAAGATCTAAAAACACTGAAGCAGTAGACTTTGTGAAAATCAATATTTGTGTCATTCTCAAAACTTTTGGCCACGGCTGCACATGTTCTGAGTGAAGATTTGCTTTTTCTTCTGTACTACACAATACTCTATACAGAATTTATTTATATACTGCCTTATTTATTGACATTCATGGATATAACGTTCCTAATGATGCACAACCATCTTATGGCCATTTTTGTGAAGATGAGCATCATTTAGATTTAAAAAAAAAATTTTTAAAAACTTTTTTATTTCAGATTTGGCCAATCCTACAGATAATCATATATTTACGAAGCCAAGACAATCCAGTCTTCCAGTCCAATAATTTTTTTTAAACATCATCAAATGTTCAGTATGAATATAGAGTAGTGTCTTCGAAAAGGATAGATAAGATTGATCAAAAGTACAGCTGAAAGTTTCAGAAATGTTCCCATTTACTGTATTACATGTTATGCAAACAATCAGGCAGATAAACAACATGCCTGAGGTTTCGACTACAGTTATTATCATAACGCTCAAATGCGGCTTTTGATTTGATCTGAAAAACAGTTTTAGAACAATTCATTTCATTTCACAGTGCGTTCTCTGATATGCTTGAGCGCCGTTTCCTGTTTGTTTGTTGTGCTGCTTTTGGTTTTTAAAAAAAAATTTGATTACATGCTTTAGGCTTTGCTACTGTACAGTGATTCTGAGTGCAGATAGCTGAATATAATAGCATTATCAGAGGGAGGTACACTTCTCTCAGACGTATGCACATTTGCAGACTAAACAAAGCAAAGATGCAAAGAAAAAGAGACATAACAAGTAAATAAGTCACAACAGATCAACACGGGCCTTGTAAAGTCTCCTCTCATATCCTTGTATAACGAGTTGTCGGTTTATTAGATATACCGATGTGGTAACTAATAAACTGGCATCGCAGTGTGAAGTCACTGCTCTTGCCCTTGTATTGTGGAACTATGAAGCAGTGCATCAAATAGAGATTGTATAATGAATTTGGCCAGTAAACAGAGCACTAAAACAATGTTAATTATGAGACTAATTGTTATGCAAGGCAATCTTTTATATCTGTCATCCATATGCTCATTCAGATGGACTTATCATGTCCAGCGACTATGTTAAATAAAAAATAAAACACTTGGGATTGTGCTGTTATAGGAAAATAATCAACGGGTTGGTGTCATGTGGCCTGATGCTATTGAGTTAACAGAGCTACTGTTTCCAGCTCAAAAATGATTGAAGTTAGTTGATTTTTTTTTTTTAGTTACATTTAATGCCTACATTTAATGGTATGTCCATGAAACAAGTTCTTTATTGTTATCACTTTCATGGCAGCAGCTATAATCACTCATTCTCTCACCAATCTTTCTGTTTTCTCTCTCTCAAAGTTAATAGACAAAAAATGGGGGGAAATTATTATTATTATTATTATTATTATTATTATTATTATTATTATTATTATTATTATTATTATTATTATTGTTATTATTATTATTATTATTATTATTATTATTATTTGTTTTTGTTTTGAGAAGACGACAGCCAATAGTATCAATGTCCAGAGTCTTACTACCAATCACAAACACATTTAAACCCTTAAAATTAAAAAAAAAAATAAAAAAAAAAATAATAATAATAATAAATAAATAAATAAAAATTCCTTCTAGGGGAACCTTTAAAAGAGTTTCTCAAGGATCCTTTGGATAGCTAAGGCTTCATCTCCTTAGATCCCCACAAACTGAAGAACTAACTGTTTTTTTGAGCATATAAAGTAGCCAGGTTAAGACAACAGCCAAAAGGTTTTGCTATCTGCAGCATCATGACCAATTAAAGGGTTCTAGATGTGTTTGGACCAATCACGAAACACATCTCGAACCATTTAAAGTTATTCAAATTATTCTTCTGGGGAACCCTTAGAGCTTTAAGAAAACCTTATAACGTCTTGCTCAAGGATTCTTTAGATAGTTAAAGTCCCATCTTTACCTCAGAAATCCTGAAGTACAAGCTGAAGAACCATTTATGCTTCACAGAGTCTCCTGACCAATCACAGACAGATCTAGAACCCATAAAATCACTAAATATTTAAAGAAAAACAAAGCTTCACAGGGGTTCTTGGGATAGTTAAGGGTTTGTCTTCCCAGAACCTCAGAAACACAAACTGAAGAACCATTTAGGATTAGAGAAAGATTACCTTTTATATTCACTGTAAAAATCTGAAATTTGGCCAAATTTATCTAGTATTGCCTATCATGAGATTTCAACCAGCCAAATATATTTTTAGATTTTAGATTATTATACTTATTTGTAGACATTTTGGGCTTCCAGAGTTTTTGGTCAGTAACTGGTTTTTGGGTTTGAAAAGCAGCCAGGTCACAGTCTCACGATCAAGTACAAAAATATCTGAGTGTTTCCCCAACTATCAACTAAACCTTTATTTTTAATATTGACAATTATACAGTATTTTAACAATATAAAACAAACAAACAAACAACAACAACAACAACAAAAGTTGAAAATCGTGAAGAATGAAGACTGTTAACACTTAACTTCTCATTCCAAACCTCATCATAAAGGTTTAATCAGAGGTCACAGTATGTCAGGGTGCTGATAGCATACCACAGAGCCAGTAGATACCAAGTGCTGGTGATCATCACTAATCCTACACCTGATAGAGATCAAAATGTCAACACGCACACACAGACACACACAGACACACACACGTGTCAGCGCCGATCTTACACACCTCCACCGCAAGGCTAAATTGAGATGTTGCCAAGCAACTACATACTGGTGTCAGAATGAGCTATACACAGGTTTACATGATGTCGTTTACCTGACAGGAACACAAAAAGCAGTTTTTCTAAATAACATCACAATGTTTAGTCCATATTATAACTACTAGACAGAGGGCTGAATGCAATCTGCCAATAATCTTTGTACTATTATGTTTTTTTAAGAGACTTGCCGCAGTGTGTTTTCGAAGCAAGGCATCAGATGGACATATGTGTGTAGGCATTAATAGAAATGTAATTGTAAACTGGTGACCTGGGTTTGGTCCTCAGTTCAGGCGGGTGTGCAGAGTTCGTTTGTGGGTGGTTTGAGGGTAGCTCAGTGGTTGGACTACTGATCAGAAGGTTGTGAGTTCAAATCCTAGCACTGCCAAACCACTGCTGGGCCGTTGAGCAAGGACCCTCAACTACTCAGTTGTATTCAATGTAAGTTGCTCTGGATAAGTCTGCCAAATGTCATAAATGTAGTTAGTTAGTTAAATGTAATTAGCTGATAACCAGTAAAAACAGTCCCTCAGTTTGCAATTTCATTTTGTCAGCTTGGTGTATTCTTTTCAACTACCAGTCCCTTTCCCATTTATGGTGTGACGACAAATCAGCATGGCTGCACACACTGTGAACAGTGTAAAGATCCCCCTAAAGTCTACTTTTAGCACTGGCTTTAGATCAGCTAATATACAGACACAATACTTGGTCAAATCTATAACACTGACCATACTAATCACTGTTTTGAGAAGGTAAACATCAATGTTAGCCTTATCACTAACGTTAGCCAGCTAGCTTGTTGCTAACACTACTTGCTATTGTCTGCTGGCTAGCTTGTTGCTAACGCTCCTCACTCTGTTGTCCTCTGTTGTTGCTGTACTGCAGTTTCTAAAATGGTGCATAAATGTTTGAAGTTCACTGTAGTAGAACAGTACCAGTAAGTATGAAAACGTCTTCTTTTTTTTCCACAAAAAAAAAAAAAAAGCGTGTAGAGAATGGTGCATGGGTGAAAAAGCTCAAGTTATCAGTATGTCAGGAGTAGAGGTCTGTAGATTGCTGTGGATCTCAGAGGTGGCTCTCTGATGGTTTGGTGGTGCATTTCAAGTCGATGATGTAGGATATCAGGTCAGAAACTCTGGAATTACAAATACTGTGGAAGCAAATTTGCATTTAGGAAAAAATACTTTGGCAAATAAAAAAATTCAGCACAGTAACCACCCCAAACACACTTCAACCATGATTACAATCTACATGTAGATGATGTTTGATGGTAAACAATATTCAGACCCATGATCTCAACCTAACTGAACTGTGAACTATTTTGGACAGAAATTAAAACCAGCCTTTCAGTTTTACATTCCACAGCAGACATACTGTATAGTAATTCTTCTTATATTGCTGTTTTTTTTTTTTTTTTTTTTTTTTTTTTTTTTTAAAATTCCAATAATAGGTTTTATTATTTCCAGCAAATGAACAGTTGAGGATAATTGGCTTAATTTTAATAAACACAATTTTCCCCGATGGTCAAGGATATTTGCACAGAAGTGTGTACACTGAGTTGACAGTTTATTAAGTATACAGATTTAGCAACTCATAAACTGGTAAATCAGTGAGTATATTTCTTTTTTCTGTTTTTATATAAGGCTTAAAAAGACTAAAGATTAATGCTATCTCTTAATATGGTTAAATGGCGCTATATTCTAAGTGCTTTCGTGATATGCATTTTTTTTTTCTCTCAAAACGATCATTTCTAGTTTCTAGTATATGCATCACACTAGGTGGAAAAGACAAATTTCTGTCATTTAAAATAAATAAATAAATATTTCTGTCGATTGCCGTGTTATTGCAATCCATTTCATTGCATACAATATTCTGCTGCGTTTTAATGGATTTTATGAACGTTTTTATACTTTTATCTTTTATTGGTTTAGTGCAGTGTGTGTGTGAGAGAGAGAAATGCACAAAATGAGCAAAATGTATTATTGTTATTATTATTATTATTATTATTATTATTATTATTATTATTATTATTATTATTATTATTATTGCCTTGAATTTGCTGGTGGTGAAAATTAAAATTTTATTATAATGCAGTCTAATACTTTTTTTGTTCAGCACCAATATCAGATTTTTCAGCATGTTTGAAGAGATATAAATATTTGACTAGGGAAACTTTTTTTTTTTTATTAAAGCTGATTTCTTAATAGGATCACTTGAAATTACTTTTTCTCTTGATGTCACATTAAGAAATTAAGTTTAATGTGCCGTCATTATTTATACTTAATACTAAACTACGTACTACATAATATACTGTATATTGTACATCTACAGCATAATGTTAATGATGTTACTATTTCAGATTAAAATATAATTCACTGTCATATAGAAATAGTGTCACAGCCGTAGTTAATGGTGAATTTATCTTCCATGAGATGCACGAACAAGCTGCAGTAAACTGGCAAGTGTCTCATTGAGAAACCAGTTCAAACCAGTTCTGTCCTGATTAATGCTACCTGATTGAAAAATTTGTTATTTAGGGCATATATATAACATTGTTGTTCTTTCTTTTTTTATTGCAGAGCAAAACAGAAATATGACAAAGACAGAGGATACCTGTCAATATAACAACATTGACAGCGATATTGCAACAACAGCGAGATGATGAAATTATATGAAACTATAGGAGGCCGTTGTTTCTCTGCGCTATGTGTTCTCTGAAACAATCACTCCAAACATTATCCAACACTATTTACTCACTGCATGCCCACTTGTTCATTTTCTAGAAATTTCAGCTGAAGTAGCCTCTTATTATCTGAAGCACTAGTTGAACCTGTTTTCTTTTTCGAAACCTGTCGCTGTGCGTCCATTTTAAAGCAATAACTCATCGATGTGCAACGCCACTCGATGGGCGAGCACTCACTCTGATGGCTCCTCTCGCGAGCAAAACAGGTGCATGACAGACGCATCGAACATTCAGCAGCGCGGTTATTCAGATTCACTGCGTGGCCTGGGTGAAAAAGTGCCGGGAGTTTAAGTGTAGCATTATGTATCACTATTTACGCCATTCCGATTCATCAGACGGTGTTGAATCCTTTTCTATAAGAGCAGCTCAGAAAATAACACCAGCTCTAAGGCAAATCACAGATTTATATTAACATGCTAGTTCGAATACATTATCGTGTCTATAGTAACAGCTAACACAGGGACTTGTATAATGGCTCCTGCACATACGAATAAACAGATTAAAATAAACGTGTTGTTATTTAACGAAGAAAAGGGTATGCAATCATTGATACGGTGACGTTTTCTGTAAGGAGATGTTTATTTAACATTGATGGGAAGGAGTCTCCAGTGTCAGCACTTTGTAACAAGTTTTTCTCCAGAGAAAAGTCTTCAGGACAAAGAAGTTTTTCGGTAACATGACTAGCTGCATTTTACCGAGAGAAAAAAAAAAGAGAGGCTGGTGAGCTGCGGATGTTCCACAACATGCAACAATAAATGGATAAAATGTACGACATGTCATACATTATTAACAAACAAACAATTGAAATTGTTAGCAAATTGATGCCGTATAAGATAAATAAAACACTTAGCGATGTGTTCTTTTGCAAAATAGTTGCTTGTGTGCACACCAACTCATCACCGATTATTTTCCTACAAGAGCACACCGTGTAGTGTTACACTTCTTACCTAATGAGTAAAAGTATAGGATGCGCTTCCTCCAAGACACGTGAAGCCACTGCTGCTCATGCTATGTCATAGGGCAGAGTAACACATTCAAAGATTTTTTTTTACTTTAATAGTTGTGCACACAGCATATACACATCAATAGACGGTCGTTTTACTTACCCCGAAAGTTTCCCACACAACTCTGTACTTTGGCGCAGGTTGCCAGCTTGAACAGGGCGATGGCAATCCACTTTCCTGCGATGGGTGCAACATCAAGACCAATTAATTGGAACAGCATCTCAAACATGGGCCGTGACATTCTAGAATGTTGCAGCCAGAGACTTTCTCTGAAGTGTCTCTCCACCACTAGCTTCCAGAACACCCTATTGAGTGGTCTCTCCAAGACCAATGGGCTTCATTGCATAAGGGCAGTTACTCTAAACCCCTATCAGCAGAGCCCTATCTGCTACATTCTGACGTCGTCTTCTGATATTTCATACAAGTGCAATTATTTGTGAAATTAAAATGACAGTAAGCTGGCCAGTTTCAATTCTCTCTCGATTATACAAAGATTTCACGACATGTGGGATGCAAAAGGTACACAATTTGCGATATACACAAAATTATGTATGGAAATGGCGCAAGGGCAGATTTCTTTTGTGAGTCCTAAGACTCCGCACCAAAATTGACCGCATCAATTGCAGTCCAATGCCATCTTCACGGCTTCCGAGTGTGTTCCCAGGCTGTCCATATGGGGCCATCCATAGCAACAGCGAGTGGCCTCCAAGCGACAAGAACTCCAGAAGCAGGGCACCAGGAAGGACCAGGCCGGCCCGGATTCCCACCATCAGATGATCACCACATGATGTATATTACAAACATCATTAGATCAGGTTGAGTACCAAGCAATCTGTCTTTGAATTAGTATTTATTTTCTTTTTATGTTAAGAGACTGCAGCTCAGCTTCTTAGAGACCGCCTGTGATTCCTCTCCAAGTTATTCACCACTAAGGTTCAGCATTATTTATCACTAATTGACCATGAAAATCCATTTTCATCAGCTATGAGAGAAACTGCATTACTTTGCACTATGTCATTATTATTTTCTTTTTTGGTGCTGAGGCATTGATTACACAAAAGTTCTGTTTTTACAGATTTTTCTGCTCCTGGCATTAAATTAAAGCTATTAATACATTGCAAAATGGTTTATCTGGGGGAAAAAACGAAGAAATAGTGCATTCTTATTTATAGCAATTCTCATAAGTGTTACGACATGTGATGTGTAGTAGGACGAGGGAGTCAGGATGCATGCGCAGGGGAAACGTCAGTTTATTGGGAACAGGAAGTTCAAAAGTAAAGAGACACACAAAACACCATCAAACATAAACCATCCACAAAACAGGGTAACAATAATCCAAAAAAAAGAGTTTACTTAGCCGAAGAGGCAGTAATCCAAAAAGGTAGTAATCCAAAAAACACAGGGAAAAAATACCGAGGCAAGGAGGTGGTTTGGAAACCACGAACATTGAGCGATGAGATTAAACACAGGCAAGGAGGTGGTTTGGGAACCATTGACAAAACGCTACTCTTATCTCTAGGCTTATACTACAGCCGTGGCCAAAAGTTTTGAGAATGACACAAATATTAATTTTCACAAAGTCTACTGCTTCAGTGTTTTTAGATCTTTTTTGTCAGATGTTACTAACTGTTACTGAAGTATAATCACAAGCATTTCATAAGTGTCAATGGCTTTTATTGACAATTACTTGAAGTTTATGCAAAGAGTCAATATTTGCAGTGTTGACCCTTCTTTTTCAAGACCTCTGCAATTCGCCCTGGCATGCTGTCAATTAACTTCTGGGCCACATCCTGACTGATGGCAGCCCATTCTTGCATAATCAGTGCTTGGAGTTTGTCAGAGTTTGTGGGTTTTTGTTTGTCCACCCGCCTCTTGAGGATTGACCACAAATTCTCAATGGGATTAAGTTCTGGAGAGTTTCCTGGCCATGGACCCAAAATGTCAATGTTTTGTTCCCCAAGCCACTTCGTTATCACTTTTGCCTTGTGGCAAGGTGCCCCATCATGCTGGAAAAGGCATTGTTCGTCACCAAACTGTTCTTGGATGGTTGGGAGAAGTTGCTCTCTGAGGATGTTTTTGTACCATTCTTTATTCATGGCTGTGTTCTTAGGCAAAATTGTGAGTGAGCCCACTCCCTTGGCTGAGAAGCAACCCCACACATGAGTAGTCTCAGGATGCTTTACTGTTGGCATGACACAGGACTGATGGTAGCGCTCACCTTTTCTTCTCCAGACAAGCTTTTTTCCAGATGCCCCAAACAATCGGAAAGGGGATTCATCAGAGAAAATGACATTACCCCAGTCCTCAGCAGTCCAATCCCTGTACTTTTTGCAGAATAGCAGTCTGTCCCTGATGTTTTTCCTGGAGAGAAGTGGCTTCTTTGCTGCCCTTCTTGACACCAGGCCATCCTCCAAAAGTCTTCACCTTACTGTGCATGCAGACGCACTCACACCTGCCTGCTGCCATTCCTGAGCAAGCTCTGCACTGGTGGTGCCCCGATCCCACAGCTGAATCAACTTTAGGAGACAGTCCTGGCGCTTGCTGGACTTTCTTGGGCGCCCTGAAGCCTTCTTCACAACAGTTGAACCTCTCTCCTTGAAGGTCTTGATGATCCGATAAATGGTTGATTTAGGTGCAATCTTACTAGCAGCAATATCCTTGCCTGTGAATCCCTTTTTGTGCAAAGCAATGATGGCTGCACGTGTTTCCTTGCAGGTAACCATAGTTAACAGAGGAAGAACAATAATTTCAAGCACCACCCTCCTTTTAAAGCTTCCAGTCTGTTATTCTAACTCAATCAGCATGACAGAGTGATCTCCAGCCTTGTCCTCATTAACACTCTCACCTGTGTTAACGAGAGAATCACTGACATGATGTCAGCTGGTCCTTTTGTGGAAGGGCTGAAATGCAGTGGACATGTTTTTTTGGGATTAAGTTCAGTTTCATGGTAAAGAGGGACTTTGAAATTAATTGCAATTCATCTGATCACTCTTCATAACATTCTGGAGTATATGCAAATTGCCATCATAAAAACTGAGGCAGCAGACTTTGTAAAAATTAATATTTGTGTCATTCTCAAAACTTTTGGCCACGGCTGTATACTATACTATACTATACTATACTATACTATACTAAACCAAACTAATACTCCACGCCGAAGCGGACACGGAGCGGGGTTTAAGTGGCAGAGTTGATTAAAACAGAAACAAGATGAAATCAGCGACACCTGGAAACGATAATTACATAGAATGAATGAGACGAACATAACCCTAAGAAATAAGGAGGCGGAGACATGACACAAACCAAAAACAAGAGCACATGGGGAAACACGGGAGGTGGAGACATGACGTGAATGTGACAAGTAACCGAAGTGACAGAAGTAAACAAACTGTGAGTTCATGAATGACAGTCCAGAGGGTTTTTTTGAATAGCGCTGGAAAGCGCTCAGTGGAATGCGGAAGTATGCTACTCGCTAGCTTGTAGTGAGAGAGAGGGAGAGGGAACCTAACAATAAGCCAGTTTATATGACGAGTTAGAAATGGTTAAGGTTAGCACAAGTTCTTTTTATGGCTTCGTTCATGTAAAATACAACAAATACAACATCACTTTGCTTATAACAATGTCCATGATTTTTCTTTTCCATGCTAGGGAACTGAAGGTTAGTGGCAGTGCAGCTATTAGAGATATGTTTCTACTCACCAGATTAGAGATTTAATGGTGTACAAACTTTTGCTCTTAAAGTATAAGGTGTTAATACAGGAACTGCTTCAGCCAACTGATTACTAATAAATAATAACTATAAATGGGCTAAAATATTGAAGTTTTTTTTTTTTTAGTGGCTCTTTTAGAAACTTCTGTATTGCTCTTAAACCATGTTCTTTTAAGCTTTACTATACATTTGGGCTAAGTGTGCACAAACTTTTGCTCTCAGTGTAAATGGTTTTAGCAAACAAATTACTATTAGCTGACAGGCTGGGAGCTAGCTAATAAATAGGCTAAAATAACAAATTCATGATGTTTTCTCTTTAGTGGTTCCATAGTTCTTAAACTATGCTGTTTTAAGTTTTTGAATCTGTCCTCTTCATTATATGCTCAGAGAGCACAACAACTTGCTTTCAGTGCATAAGATATTAACACAGAAATTGCTTTAGGCAACTCTATTGATTTATGTACTTGTGTATTAGCTGACAGGCTACTAGCTAGCTAATAAATAGACAAAATACAAGAGAGGAATTTTTATTACTTATTTCACTGGTGCTTCTAGAAGCTTCTGTATTGTTCTTAAACCATGTTCTTTTAAGTTCTCAAAGTTGATGTCTTGGAAGCAGGAAAAACAGGCAAGCGTAAGGATCTGAGCGACTTTGACAAGGGCCAAATTGTGATGGCTAGATGACTCATCTCTAAAATGGCAGGTCTTGTGGGGTGTTTCCGGTATGAAGTGGTTAGTACCTACCAAAATTGGTCCAAGGGAGGACAACTGGTGAACCGGTGACAGGGTCATGGGTACCCAAGGCTCATTGATGTGCGTGGGGAGTGAAGGCTAGCCTGTCTGGTCCGAACTCAAAGAACAGCTACTGTAGCACAAATTGCTGAAAATAGTTAATGCTGGCTATGATAGAAAGGTGTCAGAACACAGTGCATTGCAGCTTGATGTGTATGGGGCTGCATAGCCGCAGACCGATCAGAGTGCCCATGCTGACCCCTGTCCACCACCGAAAGTGCCTACAATGGACCATGAAGCAATGGAAGAAGATGGCCAGGTCTGATGATTCACGTTTTCTTTTACATCATGTGGGCAGCTGGGTGCATGTGTGTCACTTACCTGGGGAAGAGATGGCACTAGGATGCACTATGGGAAGAAGGTGAGCCAGCAGAGGCAGTGTGATGCTCTGGGCAATGTTCTGCTGGGAATCCTTGTGTCCTGGCATTCATGTGGATGTTATTTTGACACATCCCACCACATAAACATTGTTGTTCCAAGTGCACCCCTTCACGGCAATGGTATTCCGTTGGCCTCTTTCAGCAGGATAATGCGCCCTGCCACACTGCAAAAAATGTTCAGGAATGGTTTGAAGAACATGACAAAGAGCTCAAGGTGTTGACTTGGCCTCCAAATCCCCCAGATCTCAATCCGATCGAACATCTGTGGGATGTGCTGGACAAACAAGTCCGATCCATGGAGGCCCCACCTCGCAATTTACAGGACTTAAAGGATCTGCTGCTAACGTCTTGGTGCCAGATATCACAGCACACCTTCAGAAGTCTTCTGGAGTCCATGCCTTGAGGTGTCAGAGCTGTTTTGATGGCACAAGGGGGACCTACACAATATTAGGCAGGTGGTTTTAATGTTAATGCTGAGTGGTGAATGTATGAAATGAGTGTGTTTAGAAGTACATTTCTTCACAGGCATTTAATCAGTCTGATTGATGGTTACGAGGGTCAGTCAATAATCACATTTCTTAGTAAACACAAGACGCAATCTCTGTAATTGCTCTGTACCCTGCCAGTTGCCAAACAAGAAAAAGAAGACAATTTAGAAGACAAAGAAGGGCTTCTAGAAACTTCTTACACCATGCACTTGAGTGTTGTTTTTTTTTTTTAACCTAAATCCAAATAAGAATTTCTCTATCAAAACACTGACATTTAGGAACCTTGAAGTGCTTCGCCAAACTTTACCACTCCACTTCCCCAACAATATTTCAGCAATATGACAAACAAAGTAACAGTCTAATTTCTGAGATCTCGCACCTGCTCTTTTAAACTATCAATGAATCTAATTTCCTCAGATCTGCTTCACATTCAGAAGCCCAGAGCCTTCCCACATCACAAAGGTGTGAAAAAAGCAGGCTGCACGCACAACAACCCAGTTAGCCATGCTGACTAAAAATACAGGACGAAATAAATAAAGCATGGGGAGAGAAAAGGTTTGAAGTGTTTAAGTGGAACTAACAGCTGCGGAGGGAGGAATAACTTGTTAGCTCTGTGCGTCTTAAGTCATTATGAAGCCCACCTCGTCACCTACCCCTCATTTGCAAAGGGGACAGGATTGAGGTGCTAATTAACGTGATAAAGAGTTGAACAAATCTGACGCCAGAGCTGGATTTGGGGAGGGGAGGGGGAAAAAAAAAGAAAATCATCTGCTACATCTGTATTCTCAAACACCCAGAAAAGGTGTGACTTTCATGTTTAATTAATTAAGCATTTGCTTTAACCGTATCTTGACAAATAAAAGCCAATTAGAAATAGAAAGGAACTGTTTATGACTAATTAATGGTCAATTTCAAGGGCGGAGGGGGAAAAAATGTACTGTAAGTCTGAAGATTTCGTCAGATTCTTAACTTCAGGCTGCGGTCTCACACCTGTGTTTTCACGATGCTAAACGCTTATTAGCAGAGAAATGAGCTGTGATTATTTTGTGAATAATAGGCTTGGGCTGGGAAACTGAGATAGATAACAAAAGAAATAAGAAAAAAATGCAATTAGTAAAAAAAAAAAAAAAAAAAAAAAAAAAAAAAAAAAAAAAATTCCAAAGAACAGATGTGAACAAAGACAAAGGCTTGGGTTCGAGCGCGCCAGGCTGTACACATATACAGGTGCATCGTGGAAAAGTTCATTTTTTCCCGTAATTTAATTCAAAAAGTGGAACTTTCATTTATTCTAGATTCATTACACATAAAGTGAAATATTTCAAGCCTTTTTCATTTTAATCTTGATGATTACGGCTTATAGCTCATGGAAATCAAAAATCCAGTATCTCGAAATATTAGAATAAAGAATTTATAATACAGAAACGTTGACCTTCTGAAAAGTATGTTAATTTATGCACTCAGTACTTGGTCGGGGCTCCTTTTGCACGAATTACTGCATCAATACAGCATGGCATGGAGGCAATCAGCCTGTGGCACTGCTGAGGTGTTATGGAAGCCCAGGTTGCCTTGATAGCGGCCTTCAGCTCGTCTGTATCGTTGGGTCTGTTGTCTCTCATCTTCCTCTTGAAAAAATTCAGGTCAGGCGAGTTGGCTGGCCAATCAAGCACAGTAACACCATGATCAGCAAACCAGTTACTAGTAGTTTTGGCACTGTGGGCAGGTGCCAAGTCCTGCTGGAAAAGGAAATCAGCATGTCCATGAAGCTTGTCAGCAGATGGAAGCATGAAGTTCTCTAAAATCTCCTGGTAGACGCTGCATTGACTCTCGACTTGAGAAAACACAGTGGACCAAGACCAGCAGACGACATGGCACCCCAAATCATCACTGACTGTGGAAACTTCACACTGGACTTCAAGCAACTTGGATTCTGTGCCTCTCCACTCTTCCTCCAGACTCTGGGACCTTGATTTCCAAATGAAATGCAAAATTGACTTTCATCTGAAAAGAGGACCACTGAGCAACGGTATTTTGAGTAAAAAGGTGTTTTGAATTAATTAGCTGATTAGAGCTCTTCTCAGGCCGACATTGCTGTATTATAAATTCTTTATTCTAATATTTTGTAGATACTGGATTTTTCCAGTATCTCATTTCCATGAGCTGTAAGCCGTAAAATCTAGAATATATGAAAGTTCCACTTTTTGAAATAAATTACGGGAAAAAAAAGAACTTTTCCACGATATTCTAATTTTTTCAGATGCACCTGTAGGTCATGTGTTTGTGAAGTATGTAGGAAATATAATTATTTTTATTTATCCAAGGTAACTTACAACTGAGGCAAGTTCATCATTCACCCACTTTATCCTGGATCCAGAAACTATCCTTGGAACACTGGCCATGAGGAGGGAATACGCCCTGCATGAGGCACCAGTTCATCACAGGGAACCACACATAAACAGAAAGTAATTCACACCTAGGGTCAATCTAGCGAAGCCAATCCACCTAACGGCATGCTTTCGGGAGGTGGGAGGAAACCGGGGAACCCTGAGGAAACGCACAACATTTGAGTCACTAGCGTAGAACCAGTGAATGCTAATATTGAACGAACGGTCCACTACGCTAACACAGTAATGCAGTTGTTTATAACCCACACTTCTTGAGGATTTTCTACATAAACCTTTGGCACAAACCAAATGACTCTTTAATGTGTAAGCATTGATTTTTTTTAGTGTACAATAAAGAGCTGAACTCTTTTAGAGGATGTGATGATTAGATCCAGGATGAAAGGTGTGAAACAGAGCCCAGAGCCACTTCCTGTCTGAAGATCAGAGGGGCGATAAAGAAAGAGACAGTGACTTTGGTATTACCTTTTAAAACATTTTTCTGAACTTAAGAAGAAGAATTGTTAGCATTCCAATTTCCCTTCACTGGAACTAACACTTTTCCAGAAAGACAAGTGCACAAAGCGAGCTCCATGAAGACATGGTAAGTCAAGGCTGGAGTGGAAGAACAACTGCACAGAGCTCTGACCTCAATCCCACCGAACACCTTTGGGATGAACTGGAACTGGAGCCTCCTCACCCAACATTAGTTGGACGCTGCAAAATCTAGTGGAAAGCCTTCCCAGAAGAGTGGAGGTTATTCGAACAGCGAAGAGGGAAACCTGGAATGTGTTGTTCAACAAGCGCCAAATACAGTAGTGTAGAATGGGATAGAATGACATTTTCCACAATACGTTAACCTAAGTGCAGATTAATCCCAAATGAATTAGCGTGATTAAAATACGAAGACTAAAACCAAAGAATGCCTTCAGAAGACCTAAAAATCATCAAATCATCATCTTCCTGTCTAGCTTAACTGATAAATGACTCAACAGCATCTTACTATCTCATTTCCGTAACCAGACCGTGCCATAATTTAACACTCAACTCTTATCTCGATAGGCATTTTCACTCACGTCATTTCCTAGCAATTCACACATCTGCTGAACCCCAAATCCAAATATATGAATAGCCTGAGCCTCATCTGAAGCAGGATACGCTCCAATAATATCGCGCTCTCTCAGGCCCAATTCACAGCACTGAGTCCATAACAAGGTTTTTTTTTGTGAGTATGTGTGTGAGAGAAAGAGAGCATGTGTATGTATGGTTATAAAAAATGCCTTTTGTAGCCCACCATTTCCTCTGATTGTGCCACAGTAAAATGATCGTTCTCCCAGGAATAGACCCACTCTTGGGTGTTCCATCACCTCGCATGGAAAAATGTATAAGTTCCCAAAATACTGACGCGCCACGCAGCCGTGAATGTTTCAACATCTTTCAGAGCTTAACAATGGCGTCATTGGGTTCCACACACACACACACACCCACACACACGTTCTCTTCAAAAGTTCTCATTTGGCTTTTCGAGAACTTCAGAGCTGGTCAGGCACGGTGCGATAATGAATCTGCATTGTCAAGGGCCTGTTTGGTCGAGTGTGTTACCTTGATCGTTCCACATTTTAAAATGCTACATGTGTTTAATTCATTGTCTGCGGCTTCTTAATTGCGCCTCTTGCACGGCGAGTCCTTTTTGAAAGTAATCAGAAATTTAGAAGCCTCCGTCGCGCCGGCGTGAACGGAACGGAGGACGAGGACGGAGCCATGCGAATTTTAATTGTAACCACACACACACACACACACACACACACACACACCACACACATACACACAGACTCACATACGGCGTCCCACGAGGTATAAAAGATTTAAAAAACGAACTAAGTAAGTAGGAAAGTTCCTGCAAATGGTGTTGATGGAACGGGGAGGGAAGGAGGGGGACGACATGGAGGTGGCATAGTGTGTGTGTAGGGGGATGGCGGGTGCTTAATTCCCCAAAGATGGTTTATAATTCTATGCTAAAACCAAGTGAGGAGCAAGGAGTGGCAGGCAGCGAAGCGTCAGAGTCGCTCTTGGAAGACATTAAAAAGCTGAACGCACAACAAAGACCAGATGTTCCGCTATGCTTTATTTATGCTCCCATCAGCCATATTCCGATGGCCGTGAACACACGAGCACGTCTTATACGTTTTCTTCCCCCTCTATTCTGTCACTCTGTCTTGTAACTGCCAGGTCCTCTTCAACATCATACACGCTACGAACACGGCCGTTACTGTGGGGGCCCACGGTCGAGTTAGCGGCGTGTTCATGCTCAAGCCCACTTAACAGAATTCCCACAATTCCCAATTACGGATGAGGTCAGCCCAGACGGAACAGACGTGTTGTATGGGAAGTCACTCTTGCGTATGGAAGTGCATGATTTCGTTTCGATCACATGCATTTGTTCCGATTCTGAACGGGAAAAAGACGTCAAGTCGAGATTGACAGCTCCACACATGCGTTATCCCATTCCCCACCCCCCAAAAAGAAAATAATGATTAAAAACCCCCACACAGACATACATAGAGACACACATGAATGCACATTAATAAAAAGCATAACACATTTAGGGTATGATAACCGTACATCCACAAATCCTAGGTTTTCCATTTTCTAAGAAGACACTAAGTGTAGAGACAGTGCAAGAGTGATTATTTAGTTATGGAAACGGTACAAATATTTTCGCTGGAAGGAAAAGACATTTGAAAAGGTAAAAAAAAAAAAAAAAGTCCATATTATAGACAAATTTATGCCATATTTCTCATTATGAGGCTACGCTAAAACAAAGACCTTTTTTTTTTAGGAATTTAAGCTTGTTTTTTTATTTTCGTCGTATCATTTTCACCCCTTATTTTGCTTATATTTATTTCTAGAAGGTAGAAATATCTAAAAATAGGCTTGACAAGAAAACAAAGCCTTAGTAAGACTTATGTGAAGGCTTTCGAGGCCTTTGTGAGCTGCCCGAGGTTAGCACTAGAGTAAATTACTTTGCATGACACTCTTAAGGTTACCATTAAGGTTGGCGATCCTAATTGAATAGTTTGCTTCGTGTTTTTCTCAAGGCTGAAATTTCAAAAATGGAGTTGTTTTCAAGCATGACTCAAGGTTAGAATTCTGTATTAGAGAGATTTTCCCCCCCATTTGTTATTTTTTCCTTTAAAACGGCACTTTAGGACACTTTCCCAGCTATTATTGCATTTTTCTGCGTCTAAATCAGAATGAAATTGATACTACTGCTTCATTTGCTGTTTGGTTTGGTTTCACACTGCACATCATTAAACGAACTAACAACCAAAAGATGCTGGCACAGAGAACATGGAGCTGACACTAAATACACGATTAGATTAGAACGACTAAATAAATAACTAGTTTACAACAATTTGTAACATTCCATTTTTTGCCTTAAGAAGCTCTTGGGTTGCTTTCGTGGTATGTTTTATCCATCTGTACTGTGAAGTGCCGTCCTATCAGTTTGGCAGCATTTGACTGAATCTGAGCAGGAAGTACTGTATAGCTCTATACACTTCAGAATTCATTCTGCTACTTCTATCAGCAGTCACATTATCAATAAACACCACTGACCCAGTTCCATTGGCTGCCATACATTGCACATGCCATAACACTCCCTCCACCATATTTAACAGCTGATGTGGTATGCTTTGGATCATCCAGTCCTGCCTTTCCTTCTCCATACTCTTCTCTTCCCATCATTCTGGTACAAGTTAATCTTGTTTCAAAACTGGGCAGTCTTCTTTTTAGAGTTTTTTTCTTCTTCTTCTTCTTCTTCTTCTTCTTTTTTTTTTAAGCAAAGTCTAATCTGTCCTTTCTGTTCTTGAGTGTTACCAGTGGTTTGTATATACCGTCTGTATTGGCATTTATCAAGACGTCTCTTGATTGTAGACTTTGTCAGTGATATGTCTACCTTCTCCAGAGTGTTCTTGACTGGGCTAGATCTTGTGAAGGGGATTGTCTTCAACAAAGAAAGAATTCTGCAATCATCCACTTCTGTGATCTTCTAGGACTTGTGGTGTTGCTGAGCTCACCAGTGCATTCCTTCTCTTTAATAATGTTCCAAATTGTTGATTTGGCCACTCTTAAAGTTTGTGCTGTCTCTCTGAGAGCTCTGGTTTTTTTTTTCCAGCCTCATGATGGCCTATTTCACGTGCATCGACACCTCTTTGGACTGCATATTGAGAGCTCCCATGAACAGCTACCAAATGCAAATTCAACACTTGGAATCAACTCCTGACCTTTTATCTCTTTAATTTGTCATGAAATAATGACACCAGGCCATGAAACTTCTAATCAGTCAACTGTCCAATTACTTTTAAGCCTTTGAAAAAGGAGTGACTAAAAAATGTCAAATAAAGAAATCAATAAAAATGGCTGTAATTTCTAAACAGATAATGCAATATTTTTGTTAAACACCTTGAATTAAAGCTTAGATTAAAGCAAGCTTGATTGCTTCATTTCAAATCTATTGTGGTGGTGTACAGGGGCAAAATGTCAAAAATTGTGTCCCTGTCCAAATACTTATGGACATGACTGTATAGCTGGAGTGCTACAGCTCTGTCCTTGCATCTCGCAGCTCAGTATAGGAGCTTGCTTTAAAAAAAAAAACAAACAAAAAAAACCCTGCAACCCAAAAACACATGGCATGTTTGGTTCACTTCCTGTACTCGGGTTGATTCAGAGTTGAATCGCTTTCTCTCTGCAATCGAGTTCACTTGGAAGCAGACCAAGACCATGAGACCTGCACCAAGGAGGAAATGCACCCTTGGAGACCTAGCAGTGTAGTACAGTTTGGTTTTTCTCCCTGTACTGTCACTGTGGTGCTAATTGCTCGTTGAGATGAATAGCTGAAAAATCGAAACATGTCCTTAAGATTCATTTGATTTAATGCTGAAATCTTGTAATTCAGAAACATTCAAAACATAAAAACTAATAATAACAATAACAAATTAGCTAGATACCGTAACTCTCGGTTTTACCGTAAATACACAAATGGTCATATTATAATGAAAACTTTGCTGTATAATTCTCAGTACCTTAAGAGAAAAAAACGAAAAGTTTCCACCATACCAATACCAATATCTTCACTCATCTTATAACCTATATAGAGTGCTGACCTGAAAAAAAACAAACAAAAAAAACAACAAAAAACAAAACAAAAGAACAAAATTAATCTGTCAGCGTTCAGAGAATCTCAAACTCGGTTTAGCTGAATGACAATGAGATGCACAAAACCACACAGTGTTTCTCTGGCAGCTTTTGCGGAAATGGTCCAAGAGGTTTTGGAACATGTGGCTGCCGTAGCTATCGTTATCGTTATTCCATATCGAAATGCCGAAAATGAGGGGAGAGAGATCCTCGAACAAAGCCGTTTAGTTCAATTAAAAGAGGAAATATCTCTTCCTAAATGAGGGCTCCATCGCAAAACAAAGAGTGTTAAATTGATGGTGCCACAATCAAACTATTAGCAAGGGAGTAGACAGATGCTGATGTGCCGGTCCTCTTTCCAGGAATTATTATTTATTTACACTTCTCAATCACGGCATCCCAGATGCCACCCGGACGCCACCACCGAGTATGTGCCGAGGGGGTGGGGAAGGGTGTGTATATGTGTGTGTGTATATACATATATATGTGTGTGTGTGTGTGTACTGTTTTTCGAAGTGTGTTGCCCTGCACCTGGACGATCACCACTACCAGTGAAATCCGAGGCCTTGTGCGTGAGACTTATCAGAAATATCCTGAGCATGTTTTTGTGCTCAAGAGGATTTTTAATCACTGCCGCTTGATAATAGGCCTACTGTACATGTGCACATCTGTCGCCTAGACACAAATTGCTTCATTTGGAGGCAAGGCATCCAGCAGCTTCAAACACACACACACACATACAAAAAGCACAAACACAAACACATAGAATACCAACAATATCAAGATGAGCTCATATAGAGTGCGTGTATGATTTTATTTTGAGAGATCGTGCTAAATTGTGATGCGGGCATAAACCGATCGACGATAGCAGGTCCTGGGCTATACTGTTCTCCATGTGGGGAGGGAGGAGGGGGGTAAATTGCGTTTGCTCCATCCACAGGGGTAAAGGAGGAGCGTACGGTTGATATTCGGTGTGCCGTTTCTTGGCATGTGGTGCAAGGCAGAGCTGGTGGGTGGCAGTCCTTGTCTTCCCCCTGGCCTGAGTGCACTCCAAAACACACTCCCTCCCTTCCTCCCTTTTTCCTCTCTTCTCAGTCTGCACCCTGCCTCCTTGCAAAGAGAGAGAGAGAGGGAGAGGGAGAGGGAGAGAAAAAAGAAAAACATCTTTATTCAGCCTCCTCGCTAATGTCTGCGGCACAGGCATCAACATGCTTTGTGCGAAATGAATTACTGCTAATTAAAAATCAACAGAAATGAGCATGCAACACTCTGTGCTCCATTAATATTTTAACCAGCAGCAGCAGTAATTAAAGCGCCGCTAATTTTTTCCCCCTCTCTCTCTCTCTCTCTCTCTCTCTCTTTCTCTCTCTCTCTCGTGCGCTCTCTCGCATCTACAAGCCAGTCAATAAATTACATAAAAAAGTACAGGTGTGTTTCCCTGTCAGTGGCTGTAATATCATGATAAATCGACATCATTCCTCATAGTTAGCGCTCCTTGAGTCGGCGGCGGCACACGACTCGCCCGTTATCTGCGCGCCGCTGAATGAGCGGGTGACGAGGACTCTTGTTTCACTAACACGCAGGTGCTGCCGCTTGCCAGATTCTCAGGTAGCAAATGGATGCTAAGAGCACCATTAATGGAGATGTAGGGATTAGGTGTCGGCATGTTTTGCTAAAGGAATCGCAAAAAAGACAGAAAGACAGAATTCGTCATCCCCCCCCCCACCCTTCCAGGTGATGCATCTCCAACTACGTAGTCCTGTATAATCAGCGTCCATTTTGTTAAAAACCTGCAAATAATATCGAGTTGCGTGTGATGCCGTGTGTGATTTTTTTCTCTCTCCTTTTTTCATATCTTACGCTGCATCAAAAATGTTATTATGGCTGACAAGTCAATTTGACAATAATGGTGTTGATTGTATTTTTTAAAAAGGTGCAGTGTGTGTGTAAGTATATGCAGATTAGTGTTAGCACTTGCAGATCTCTTTGCTGGAGAAGTTTTCACAGGTCCACACTGACCAGCAACTTTCTTCTTTTTTTTTTTTTTTCTTTTTTTTTTTTTGGCGAGGCGTTCTTAATACCAAATGGTGTAACATGAAACCCGTAATGTGCAGAGCCAACCAGGAGTGTGGTGGAAGATCTTTAATATTTAGTTTCAACCCAGTCTCATGTAATATTTGTAGACATTGTAAAGAATGTTTTAATGCTGTTTAAGCTTGTCATGAAAGTTATATCTTTAAAATTTGGACTAATTTTTGTCTTACCGGGGGCATAATCTGGCCCGGGCACTCGGGACTGTAAGCCCAAAGATTTTTTCTTTATCCCTGAATAATTCTCCACTCGGATCGGTTTGTCAATACATAACTGAATGTAAATGAAGTTATGTAAATGAAGACGGCAGTGTTGTAATTTTGTATCTTCAGAAAACAGTGTTGTATTTTATACAAGACCAGTCAGACAGGGTTTACAGAAAAATATGTGGAAATACTCATGTCTTATTGGCCAACAGATCTGAATTCTACCAAGCACTAGCTCACACTGTCAGTTAGTGTGAGGAGAAAATGGATATACACTGATTTTTAAACCAGTAAAGGGGTTGAAACTGAAACACTGACATCCTGTCATGCTGAGCAGGAAAACAAGGTGTATAAATGTCTATATGAGTTCCAAGTTACGTGAACATGATATGAGCAGAGCATAAGGACAGATAACGTACTTTGGATGGCACTGTAGCAGCTAAACTGATACAATGATAGCTAAGTTGTGCCTCCCTTTGGCTAGCAACACCAAACTAGCCTAGTCTAGTGTTAGCTAGCCATAAGGTTTGATATTTTATCAGTCTGGTAGTCCGGCAAACAGTGATAATATACGAGGAAAGTTTTATGATAAATCCAAATTTTGTCAAATTTTCACATTTTGTAAGCAATTACCTCTCACATGCAAGAACAAACTAATTGCATGGAAACAGTGTATTTAGAAAAAACGAAAGTTTTTGATGGAGAAGAATCTGGGCTCAGCATCGGATAATTAACAGTCCAGCTAACGCCCCTGTGTCTTTCTAATTTGCAATCATGAGAGCATTGAATTAAGACAAATTCTTAAGATTTTACATGGAATTGATTGTGTTTGTTTGGTGCATCAGAACTCAAAAAATGATGAGAGCAGATTAAAATCAGTATCAGGTTGAGTTACAGTAAGTAAGAAACAACAGAATATGTTTCTACTGCGCATCAGAATCTTTGCGAACATATACGAGTTCATCAGGACATTTGCTGACCAACAGGAAGCATGCAAAAAAATGTTTTTCCTATGAAAAGACCATTCATGTTGCAAGTAAACACAATGTGAGGTTATTACTGGGGGTAACTTTAAATCAAGTTGAAAAACACAATGAAGGTGATTTTTTGCGAAACTTTGGGGAATGTACCAAACTAACTTTAGCTACTTTAGATTGTCAGATTGTCCATAGTGTGTGAATGTGTGTGTGATTGTGCCCTGTGATGGGTTGGCACCCTGCCTTGTGCCCTGAGTTCCCTGGGATAGGCTCTAGGCTCTCTGCAACCCTGGGTAGGATAAACAGTATGGGAAATGGATGGGTGGATAGTCCATATATAGTCCAGTATATGACATGAAATTATATATCATATACTGTATCAATGAAATGGGTTATTATATCATTATCAGGGGTCAAGGTATACTCTCCAATATAGGCACACGCATAGAAACTAGCAATTTTCTACTATTCGGATGGGATAAGATTGCTGGTCATACACTATTTGGCCAAAAGTTTGTGGACACCTCATCATCACACCCATATGTGGTTCTTCCCCAAACTCTTGCCACAAAGTTTGAAGCACACAATTGTATAGAATGTATTTGTATGCTGTTGTATTTTCATTTTTCTTCACTGGAACTAAGAGGCCCAAACCTGTTCCAGCATGACAGTGCTTATTAATTATGATCAATTCGCACCATGAATGCATGGTCGTAAAACCAAAAGTGGTATGCGTACTTAATGCTACATACACCTTGTACCTTAAACGCTAATGGATTGTTTAGACTTGTCTTATAACCGCTTATTGTAGGGCTGACCAACAGGAAGCATGCAAAAAAATGTTTTTCCTATGAAAAGACCATTCATGTTGCAAGTAAACACAATGTGAGGTTATTACTGGGGTAACTTTACATCAAGTCGAAAAACACAATGAAGGTGATTTTTTGCAAAACTTTGTGGAATGTACCAAACTAACTTTAGCTACTTTTTTACACTGTAACAATTAACAAAAGTTGTCCTAGTTATAGTAACATTAACCATTTTGGTCCTTGTACATTTTTAGTAATATAATATAAGAGATTTTTCAACATAATTAAAAATGACAAGTAGATTTCCATGAAAACAAATCAAGTATTAAAAATCTCAAAGATCATTACTAGAATTTTCCCATTTTTATTTGTCTTATACCACAGCAATTTGCCAGTGTTACCATTTTTTGTGTATTAAACAACGCATCGTACATGTTCTCTGTTTATAATCATGTTTAATTGTCCACAAGACAAGTTATTTTTAACTTGTCTTGCTTATTTTATAGCAACTATAAACAGTCATTTCCTTAGCAGCACTGACACTGGAGACTCCTTCCTCACATCAACAATAAGACGCTAGTTTCTGTGGATCGTCGGTCCTCTTTTTGTCGTCCGTCGTAAGTTGTTACTATAGAAATAATAACATATTAGGATGAGTGCATTAATTAAATAAAAAAACGTGATTCGAATGACAGCTGAAACTACGAGCTCAGAGCTGCCATTACAGAAAAGTAATCAACACCTTTTGAATAATCAGAACTCAGAAGTGCTGTGATTAAGTATATTTAACCCACGGATACCAAATCCAATCATAATCCAATCTGTCCTTCCTTTAGAATTTAAAAGAAAACAAAATGTTATGGTAGTCAGTCCTTAGTTTTTTTTTTACTTAATATTTTTTAAACACAAGTGATCACAAACACAAGTGTTCAAGTTTTTGAACTCAGATATTAGATATGGTTTAACGTTTTTGATCAGCGCGAGAATTTTCCTGCTTGCCTGACACACTTTAATTCCTTTTTGATCATGAATGGCTTTCAGCATGCAAACTCTGCCTCTCCTCGAGCGCCGCTGCCTTATCGAATGTTTTGCTGGTGTCAGATAGGCATGCAAAATAACATTTCTTTACAGACTTTCTTCCTGCGGAAGGACAAAAGAGTTCAACCGATGGTTGAGTTTGTAATTTATTACTTGTAGCTCTCCCATCATGCCCACACACACTGCACTACACCATATGTTGTTTATGAATACAGCAATAATTGTAGATGAAATTAAAGCAAATTACAAAAAGCTCTGCACATTGAGCTCAGAAGAATAATGGGCTGCATATGAAATAATGCGTCATATATGAGAGATTATAATGAACTTGCTGCAATCTGAAGCGCAGGTCAGGAGATGCTCATCTTGTCTGACTACGTCGAGCTCGGTGTAAAGGTTCACAGAGATGAAAGAGATGACAACCTTTAGCTGATATGAGGAAGACAAAGTTTGTATAGTGCTATGAGTTACATTTTCATTGCTGTAGTTGCAGTTTAGAAGGCTGGCGATGTGTCAGCTGTTCTGACTGATCATAAACTAAACATTCACTAAGACTGGCAGCAGGCGGAGTGAAAATATTAACTGTTTCTATGGTAACTGCTTTATTTTTTGTTTGCATGTTCTCCTTGTGCTTTGGAGGTTTCCTCCTGGTACGTTGGTTTCCTCCCCCAGTCCAAAGACGTGTTGTAGGCTGATTGGCATTTCCAGATTGTCCATAGTGTGCGAATGTATGTGCGATTGTGCCCTGTGATGGGTTGGCACCCCGCCTTGTGCCCCGAGTTCCCTGGGATAGGCTCTAGGCTCCCTGCAACCCTGGAAAGGATAAACAGCCCATATATAGTCCAGTATATGACATGAAATTACAGTATCTCACAAAAGTGAGTACACCCCTCACATTTTTGTAAATATTTTATTATATCTTTTCATGGGACAACACTGAAGAAATGATACTTTGCTACAATGTAAAGTAGTGAGTGTACAGCTTGTATAACAGTGTAAATTTGCTGTCCCCTCAAATAACTCAACACACAGCCATTAATGTCTAAACCACTGGCAACAAAAGTGAGTACACCCCTAAGTGAAAATGTCCAAATTGGGCCCAATTAGCCATTTTCCCTCCCCGGTGTCATGTGACTCATTAGTGTTACAAGGTCTCAGGTGTGAATGGGGAGCAGGTGTGTTAAGTTTGGTGTTATCACTCTCACACTCTCTCATACTGGTCACTGGAAGTTCAGCATGGCACCTCATGGCAAAGAACTCTCTGAGGATCTGAAAAAAAGAATTGTTGCTCTACATAAAGATGGCCTAGGCTATAAGAAGACTGCCAACACCCTGAAACTGAGCTGCATAGTGGCCAAGACCATACAGCGGTTTAACAGGACAGGTTCCACTCAGAACAGGCCTCGCCATGGTCGACCAAAGAAGTTGAGTGCACGTGCTCAGCATCATATCCAGAGCTTGGCTTTGCAGAATAGACGTATGAGTGCTGCCGGCATTGCTGCAGAGGTTGAAGGGGTGGGGGGTCAGCCTGTCAGTGCTCAGACCATACGCCGCACACTGCATCAAATTGGTCTGCATAGCTGTCGTCCCAGAAGGAAGCCTCTTCTAAAGATGATACACAAGAAAGCCTGCAAACAGTTAGCTGAAGACAAGCAGACTAAGGACATGAATTACTGGAACCATGTCCTGTGGTCTGATGAGACCAAGATAAGCTTATTTGGTTCAGATGGTGTCAAGCGTGTGTGGCAGCAACCAGGTGAGGAGTACAAAGACAAGTGTGTCTTGCCTACAGTCAAGCATGGTGGTGGGAGTGTCATGGTCTGGGGCTGCATGAGTGCTGCCGGGAGTGGGGAGCTACAGTTCATTGAGGGAACCATGAATGCCAACATGTACTGTGACATACTGAAGCAGAGCATGATCCCTTCCCTTTGGAAACTGGATATTCCAACATGATAATGACCCCAAACACACCTCCAAGATGACCACTGCCTTGCTAAAGAAACTGAGGGTAAAGGTGATGGACTGGCCAAGCATGTCTCCAGACCTAAACCCTATTGAGCATCTGTGGGGCATCCTCAAACGGAAGGTGGAGGAGCGCGAGGTCTCTAACATCCACCAGCTCTGTGATGTCGTCATGGAGGAGTGGAAGAGGACTCCAGTGGCAACCTGTGAAGCTCTGGTGAACTCCATGCCCAACAGGGTTAAGGCAGTGCTGGAAAATAATGGTGACCACACAAAATATTGACACTTTGGGCCCAATTTGGACATTTTCACTTAGGGGTGTACTCACTTTTGTTGCCAGCGGTTTAGACATTAATGGCTGTGTGTTGAGTTATTTTGAGGGGACAGCAAATTTACACTGTTACACAAGCTGTACACTCACTACTTTACATTGTAGCAAAGTGTCATTTCTTCAGTGTTGTCCCATGAAAAGATATAATAAAATATTTACAAAAATGTGAGGGGTGTACTCACTTTTGTGAGATACTGTATATATCATATATTGTATCAATGAAAAGGGTTATTATATCATTATCAGGGGTCAAGGTATACTCTCCGAACATGTTGACTCTGACACAAGGCGTGTTTTTTTCTTCACATTTATTTCCTTATGTTTCCAACTGCATGAATCCCTGCATTACTTTTTGGCATCTGTTATTCTGATGCCAACGTATCTCCAACTTATTATTATTTCCAATTAATCTGCAGTGTCGCTTTGTACATTCAATTAATTACTTTTCCATCGCTAGTGGCCTGAATCATCATGAATATAGGCACATGCATAGAAATTAGCAATTTTATACTATTCCGATGGGATAAGACTGCTGGACATACACTATTTGGCCAAAGGTTTGTGGACACTTCATCATCACACCCATATGTGGTTCTTCCCCAAACTCTTGCCACAAAGTTTGAAGCACACAATTGTATAGAATGTATTTGTATGCTGTTGTGTTTTCATTTTTCTTCACTGGAACTAAGAGGCCCAAACCTCATGTTCCAGCATGACAGTGCTTATTAATTATGATGGATTGTTTAGACCTGTCATAACTGCTTATTGTAGGTCACATGACCATAAAATGTCATGTGACGATGTAGCTGTATCTATCCTAGGAACTCAATAATGTACCTACAACCCAGAGAAGATTATCTTAAGTCTTTTTTCATAGTCGTTATTTATATATATTTTTGTCCTTAATTTTAAACTCAGCCAGATTTGGTTTCAGTGGAAGACAGTAGAAAAGACTGACCAATTCATAGTGAAGAAAATGTCCAAGAACCTCTATAGGATATAATTGACAGCATATATTTTACCTGGAGTAATTCCTAGAGTAGATAAAGATGGCATAATCTTTCCAGATGCAGGAACACACAGTCTGTAAAATATTACAACTGACTCAGACTATAATCCCAGAGATACTCAGATAATAATTACATTATTACCACCTCCTTATTGTAAAAGTAATCCAGTCTGAATAAGGCTTAAGCTGTTTATCAACTGTTACTTTCAAATGTGTAGGTTTTAATTGCTCCTATGCACTCTCAGAAAAGAAGGGTACTAAACTGTAACTTCCATTGTCGCTGGAATGGTCTCCTCAAGCGCACACATATTATACTTTTAGTATGAGTCTTTTACCTAGAAAAATACTTGTAGTGTATGTAGCATGAAGGTCCATTTATGTACCTTATATTCTGTTTAAAGGTACACTATATACACAATTAGATAAATATTAAGTCGTACATCACATAAGGGTCAACAAGGAAACATTGGTTGGTTCAAGGGGCTTAAAAATCTTAGCTATAACTTACATATTTACCAAACTCATAAAGTATATCCATCATTCATTCATTCATTATCAGTAACCGCTTTATTCAAGTCAGGCCAATCCGGAGCCTTTCACCGGAACACAAGGTGTAAAGTGGGAATACACCCCTTAATGGGACACCAGTCAGGACACACACACTCATTCACACCTAGGTGCAATTTATAGTAGTGAGTCCACCAACTGGCTTGTTTTTGGGAAGTGGGAGGAAACCGGAGAATCCGGCAGAAACCCACGCAGATACAGGGAGAGCTATATTTGTATCTCTTGAAATCATTGCTTTGATACATGGATTGTGTTTGGTCGAGTCAGATTTCTCTGTATTTCATGTCTCGTTTCTCTGTTTTTGTCTCCAGACAAACCTTGCTGTGGCTCCCCACTATGTACTTAATTAGTCTTCAGGACTTACTGTTACTTTCCTGGCTGCTTCCTCAAAATAGAGAAGAGATTTTCTGTGCAGTAACAGTTTATAAACCTAGAAAATGAGCGTCTGTGTCATATTTGTGTCTTTGTGTGTGTGTGCGTGTGTGTGTGTGTGTCTGGACCACTGTTTCTTCTCCAATACTGTCCCCATGCTGTGGGAATTCAAACAGCAGGAGAATGGGTGTACTTTATTCATATTGGGGGAGACGGTGGCTTAGTGGTTAGCATGTTTGCCTCACATCTCTGGGGTTGGGGGCTCGAATCCCACCTCTACCTCATATGCGTGGAGCTTGTATGTTCTCCACATGCTTTGGGGGTTTCCTCTGGGTACTCCATCTTCCACAAAGTCCAAAGACATGCGTTGTAGACTGATTGGCATTTCCAAAGTGTCCATGGTGTGCGACTGTGCCCTGCGGGTGTCCCCTGTCTTGTGCCCCGAGTTCCTTGCGATAGGCTCCAGGCTCCCCGTGACTCTGTGTAGGATAAGTGGTACGGAAAATGGATGGACGGACATTCTTCATATCATATTGATCTTCCTCTCGGTCCACAGGCTTCTTGTAGTGTGTCATGGAGCTTCATTCAATTCTGATCACTACAGTCTGTGAGTGAACAATGCTTCATGATACGATCACTTCATAGCATCATCATGGCACTTCACGGTGATGATTTGAATATCAGACACTCTCGGATATGTCACTTTTAGTAAAAAGGGTTCCTTAAGGGTTCAATGAACAATTAAGTGTTCCTCTAATATTTTCTTCATAGTGATTTAATAACTTTCAGTTTTACCCTACGTTAACAGCGACAGCATGACAAGTGACATCTAAACTGACAATTGCACAATTCTGTGCAAATTAGCTATGATGTGGTAAAGGAACAAATTCAAATGACTGGCTCAAACGATAACTCGGACCAATCCTATGGTGTGTGTGAGATCTAGCATGAACTTTAATACATAACATGTTTATCATTGTCGGTTAACTAGTTAGTTTTAATAGCTATATAACTACTACCATTTCTCATCGGAACATTAGACAGGCCATGCCCACAAGTGCCAAGAGTTGCGGTTACCCACAAGAGAGTCTGTCCTAGCACCATTGAGGAGAGGGAATATTTTGTGGATGGGACAAAATTTTAATCGATAGTCTTATAAAACAATTTGCCTGCTGCTAAAATGGTTAGCTGGCATGTCATTATTATGTGTAATGTAATAAGTAATATAAACAATCTAATACATAATATGTACCATTGTGGGCCAACTTCAATAATTATTCCAAAATCAGAAATAACAAGTTCAAATTTCAGTCTTCAGCTACGTGATCTGTTTTAGTTCATTTCTAATCATCCGAGCAATGTCAAAACACATATAATTTGACATTACTTAATAACACAATGTAGTTTGAGGCAAGTATGTGATCATTTTGGCACACAGTGTGTATCATGCTAATTGGTGCCCAAAAGCTTCCATTCCTTGTTTGCAAAGAAGCAGAATCTGGACACCAAACATATCTTGGCAGATTGACTACTGAGGTAAATGAGGAAGGAAGAAATTTTATTTTATTATTTATTTTTGCTCAATCTATGCCCATAAGGAGCAGTCAGACAAAACATGAATAAATATGTCTGAAAAAGTAGTTGAACAGCAATGCTGGGGAAAGTTCTAAAAACAACTATTTAATGGCAAGTGATTCTTGTGCATTATTCATTCATTCAGCTAGTGAACATTAAAGCTGATACTCATTAAGACTTCCGACCAACGTAATTAAAAAAAATAAAAAATAAATTAATTAGCATCCTACGTTCTGTTATATTGTACTTCACCAGCATGTTATCTTTGGGGTTATTTTTACTTTAAATATATCTATATTTTTCTTTCAGGAAAGGCATTGTTATTGCCAGGTAGAACAATAAAGCTAAGATCAGTTATATGGCTATATATGACTTAACAAATCTGTATTTAAAGTTCTAAAAAGTAGTTAGATGAGAAACCAGAAAGTAATGCATATACCAATATGTTTTATAGCTCACAAACATATAACGATCAAATCCAAAAACAAAACCTTTACAACTCAATAGAGATGGCTTAAAAGTTTTAAGTTTCTTTTGTCAGGGACCATATACAAAAATAAATAAATAAAATAAAATAAAATAAAATAAACCCCCCCACAAATCTCAAATGATAGATGCTTTGCACAAGAGTTAGCTATTAGCTTTTAATTTCCATTAGCAGTCCTTGGGCAGGTAAACAAAGAATAATACAACTAAAAATAAAATGCCTAAACATATTCTTGCAGGAATTATTCAGTATTTCACAGGAACACAGACTAAAACTACAACACAACAAGAAACATTTATGGCCAACTAGAGACAGGTGAACACAATGATTAGGAGGCGTGGCCAGGGCAGATCCAGAACAGGAAGTAGTTAGAAAGTGTCCATGACTCATATAAAAGGACTTGAATTTTTGATGAGAATCTTTTTGCAAAGTTTCTTGCTAGAATGAAATGATAAATAAAAAACAAATGTTGAGATTTGTTTTCATTGCTGGTAAATTTCAGCCTCAAAAACTATGACAAAAGTAGCTAGAGGTACAATGGAAGTTATTGCTAGCTACCTGACTCAGCTAACTGAATCCTCCTGAGAAAATATGGAACAGTTTCCACGTTAGGAGTTGCTTGTAGTAAATATAAATATCCGATGACTTTATTAACCATTTTATACACTGTTTTGTCAAAATAAACAACAACAACAACAAAAAATTTACCAAATGTTAAAGTATTCATTCTTCAGCACTACATTGTATGTATCCATGATATTTGTGGAAGATTAAAAACACTTCCTGGTACTGAACGTGGCTAGTTAAAGGCAATGTCAAATTAATATGCAAGCTGCAAGAAAAACAGACACCCAAAGTTGGAAATGTGTGAAAATCCAAAAAAGCAAACTATGGACACGAGAAGTCAGCACAAAGAAATGCAAGAAATACTTATGATGGTGTTTATGATTATACAAATCAACTGACTAAAGCAAAAAAAAGAGTTAATTAGTCAATTAAGTGTAAAGTGCAGTAAAGGGACCAAGTATCTTTAAAAAAAATGGGGTTATGTCCTGGAGAGTCAGGGCTTTTTTAGTCTATCCTCCATTACAAAACAAGATATAAGGTAGAAATGCGCATAGAATCTTGCTGCACTGGCTAAATAGAATGGCTTATTAGCCAGGCTATTAGCATGCTAATGCCAACTTGAACAAACTCTCTCCAAAAAAACAAAAACAAACTTCTTATTGCAATATTTAATGACACGTTCTCATCAACAAAAACATCAGGTAGACTTATTCATTCCGCACCCCGTGGAACGTGTTACCAAACCATTAATATTGATTCACCGCAATATCAACATTGACAGAATCACGGTGCTGCATCCTGCATGCTGCATCCTCTCTCAATCTGCGTTCGAAGAAAAAAAAAGTGTGGATCATTCTAATTGTTAAGAGATTTCACACTGTGTTCATTTCTTTGGGCTTTAAAATCTCTCACAGGGCCTTGGTTTCTGCACTCGGAGTGCAAGACTCTGGGATATTAGCTGTTGTAGTAGTATTTTGGAGCTCAGATGGGCCTCATTAAAAGTGTTATGACTAACTCAGCAGAATTAATGCCATAGACCGATTGCGAACACCACTTAATTAAACAACATGGAGATTTTACAGTGCTGAGAAGAAAATGATTAGGAGTTCTATATCAAAAAATATATGCTTGAGGTTTTTTTTGTTTTTTTTTAAGATAAGCATCGACTATATAAATATGTAATGAAATGCTTTCACGTACATATTAAATGCATGCATGTTATTTAAATATAAACATATTATATATTTATAAAAAAAATATATAAATATAATTCAAATGTGTGAGCTAATATTTAGTCAATCTGTGGAGGAAATCATGTAATCATACTCCTCTATCCATCAGGAGCTATAGTGTTTCTCAAGCCAAGATCATAGAACGCTGCCTCGTTGTGTGTCTTGCTGAGTTCTGTGCCCTTGCTCCCAGCACAATGAAATTACATGTTTGCGATGTTCATCTCACAGAGACGTATTCAAGGCCCATTTATTTGGAATTGCTTTTAGTGTAATCCAATAAAGGCATTTTTTCATTTATTTCCATGGTGAAATTTCTGCCGGGGCGATGTGGGCCGGCATTTCCTTCATTAGCAGTAATAATAACAGTAATAGCAATAACCGCATTAAAGGCAATTATTACAGTGGTCCTCATCATCATCAACATCAATAATGTCAGAGCGTAGAGTGTACTGGGCATTAGTCATTTATAGAGCAGATTAAATCAGGTCTGTGTTTTTTTTTTTTTTTTTTTTTGCGGGGAGGAAATAGGTTAAAACATAGGGGAAATAAGAGTATCTCAGATGGACGGATGAGATTGGCTGCTCCTTTATATGCCTACGTATGCCATGTAGGAGACAAGTTAATGTTTGGTATTATTGTTGCTTTTCTATGGTCTTCTCATTAGAATTAAATTTTCACCAGAATTTTTGTCTCTAAGATGGAGGGTTAACAGGTTTTAGAAAATGGGGAGCAGAGTGGGCATCCTATTGGTCAGACCCACCCTGGTTCTGCTGCCCGCCAGCTGGCCCTCCCAATAGATTTGAGAATCTCTGCATTGTGGTGATCTCTAGAGCAGTGACGCGGCCTTCCTGCGCTCAAGAGCATCAATATTTGAGCAATCTCATGCGCTCCCAAACCAGCTTAAATTGGATCATTTCGCCATGCCACTCCACTCTGCCAAAATGCCAAGAGAGTGTGGGTCTTGGCGAGGCCTGCCTCTTGTGATTCGCCCCCTCCGGCTTGCCCAGGCTCTTCTCCTGCACTATCTACTGACACAGAGTGTAGCCCGAGGCCTTGAATCGCTCGGCGGCCAGGCTCCTGCTGAGAAAAGCTGCAGGGAGATGAACAGAGCTGGAGATGAGGGGGGTGGAGAGAGCTGGAAATGGAAGTTGGAGATCAAGAAAGGTAGACAGAGAGATGGAGGTGTAAAGAGTTAAAGATGAAGATTAAAAGAACTCCATAGAGATTGACAGTGCTGATGGAGATGTAGAGAGCTGGAGGAACATATCGAGAACTGGACATAGGGATGGAGACATGTGGAGATGGACAGATCTGCAGTTGAGGATGGAGAGAGCTGTATCAAGATCAAAAGAGATGGCGAAGAGAGACCTAGGCATGGAGATGTAGCAAGCTAAAGATGGAGATTGAAAGCGCTAGACAGAGATTGAGATTGCTGATGGAGATGTATAGAGCTTGAGGAACATAAACACACCAGGAGATGAGGATGAAGAGACATGGAGATGAAAATGGAGAATGTTGGAAATGGAGAAAGGTAGATGGAGAGATGGTGATTAAGATGAGAAATTAGAGAGCTGGAGTTTGGATAGAGAGATGTGGAGATGGACAGAGGTGAAGAAGAGGAAGGAGAGAGCTGTACAAAAGTCAGAGAAGGATTGAAATGGAGAGATGGCGATTTGGAGTGATTTGGAGTGCTGGAGATTGGTGGAAATTGAGATGTACTGTAAGGAGATGTATGGACAGACACTGAAAATGGAAATGGAGATAGTAGGATAAGAGAGGTGCAGATGGAGAGAGGTTTGGGAAGATGAAGAAGATGGAGAGAACTACAGGAAGATGAGTGGATGGAGAGAGAAGCAGGCTAGGGAGATGGAAAATGCTGCAGAGAACTAGAGAGGTGGAGCTGGAGAGGGATGAATGGAGCTGGAGATGGAGAAAGGTAGAAATACAGAGGTGGAGATTAAGGTGAGAGAGCTGGGGATGGAGATGTAGCGAGCTAAAGATGGAGATTGAGAGTTGCACTGAGATTAGGAGTGTTGATGGAATATACAGAGCTGAAGGGACAGAACAGTAAGAGAAATATGGAGAAACATGGCGAGAGCTACAGGATAATGGCGAGAGAAGCAGGGAGATGGAAAGAGCTGCAGAGATACAGAATGATTTGGGGATGGAAATAGCTGGTGAGCTGGAGAAAAATAGAGCTGGAGATGGAGAGCAGAGAAAGATGGAGAAAGCTGGGGATGGAGAGAACTGAATGGAGATAGAGCTATACTTATCCGAACTGAATGGAGAAAGAGCTATACTTATCCCAGCTCATCTTCTTTCAATAGGCAAACTGATTTACAATATACACATTGTTTTATATTTGTCTTACCGCCACATTTAATTCTGTCCAAAGCCAGAGTTACATTGGTGTGATGATGCTACAGAGTAAGGTTAGTCAAAGCATGGTTGGCTTTGTGATGCTAATGATAATGTTTTCTGGTTTGGTATGCTAAACTCTGACACATCGTATTAAACCAGCTAATTAACTGTCAAGTGTTACCCTAGACAGTTTATACACTTTGGGAAATAAGTAGTAGTAAAATAAAAGGTCAGCTCATTAGTGGGCATTTTAGAAGCTGGTGCATCTAAATAGGTTAAATATGGAGTAGTTTCTAGGTGTAAAAATAAGAAATCCAACCATGTGGCAGCGACGCAATGCATAAAATCATACAGATCCAGGTCTAGAGCTTCAGTTAATGTTCACATTAAACATCTTAATGGGGATCTTGTTAACACTGACAGTGGCATGGTGGTTGGTTCCAGATGGGCTGGTTTGAATATTTCCAAAACTGCTGATCTCCTGCCATTCACAATGGTCCCTAGATAAAAATATCCAGTGAGAGGCCGCTCTGTGGGCAGAAACACCTTGTTGTTAAGAGACCAGTTAAGAAAGGCCAGACTGGTTTGAGTTGACAGGAAGGCTGCAGTAACTCAAATAGACACTCTTTACAACCGTGGTGAGCAGAAAAGCAACTCAGAATGCACAGAACATCAAACCAAGAATTTTTTAATCTGAGGCTACAATGGGCCCAAGCTCAATGAAACTGGTCGGTTGAAGAACGGAAAAAGGTTTCCTGGTCTTTTTCCACTCTTCAACAGCTTAAATCCTTCCAATAATATCCTGTTCTCCATTGCTTTGTTTTGACTTTTAATCACTCAAATTGGTACTGTTATTTAAACTACAGTAGGTGTCTATTTGTGTATCTTTCTCCACACATCCTCCACTTCCGGCTGCTGTGTAATTGTCTTGTTAAGATGCTTCTTGTTTTTATTTTGTTAGTTTTTTAACCTGTTAAAATATCTCTTCTAGCATCCAACTTTTTAACTGATGTCTGTCTTCCTGGGTTCACTTCTCAAGCGCAATGATTTCTGGCCTTAACTTCACTTTTGTTGTTGTCTTTTTTTCTAGACATCTTGTTAAGAGGAAGAATAAGGAAGAACTTCAGCGCAGTTGATCCCAACGCTGACCTCTTGTTTATGCTTTAGGTTTCACACACTGGAAAAGCATCACGTTTTCTTCACTTTCCTCATGAAACGCATCACAGTCATTGGTTTCCACTGCTTTCACATTTCCAGGGCCGTTATGAGGCTCAGCCATGCGTTCCTCCCTTCACATTTAGCAGTGTGAAAGTTCCCAGAGTCAGTTTGTTTGTAAAACAAGGCAATTTAAGCAAGCAGCTGGCACCAGAGATCAGGCTTACACACACACACACACACACACACACACACACACACACACACACACACACACACACTTTGCTGCTTCCTCCCTGACGCGATAAGGATCGATGTCTAGACATACATCTGGTGGCGTGCGCCCCAACACTTCATGGAACGTCGCATTGAGAGGCAGCAAGCGCCTGCCTGCTCACTTAACACACACTCATTTAAGAAGAGCGAGATCTTACAAGGGGGAGACGGATGGCAAAATCAACAATCTGTCTGAGGTAACGCTCGACACGCCTTCCGTCAAATGCCATCTCGTAAATGTTGGAACTTTTGGAAATGAGTATTGATGTTTAGGAACTTGATTGGCACATTAAAAATATCCTCCTAAAAATCAAAGGCCAATCTGGTTTGAAATAAAAATATTCATCATACAGCTCTTAACATTGGAAAACCTACAACTTAGGTTATATATAGAGCTTTAGTACATAAAGTCTTTGAAGGCCACAGCTGTTCATGTGTAGTTTACACTGTAATGGAGTTTCCTTTCTAATGGAAAATAATGGTTGATAAATTTCATAGATGTGTACTGATTATAAGAGATTATAAGAGGGGTTGAAATTGAGGGTGAACACTTCTTACGGTTGACAAGCTTTCAAGTTCAACTGCTCAAGTGTATACTCACACAGGAATTGCATTTAGTTGAAAAAGTTAATGAAATACGAAGCAGATTTCACTGGATTCGAGCAGTGCTTATGTGAAAATAATTGTGTATTATTTAAAAACTAAATGAAAAGCTCCTTCACTTCCAGATGTGAACACTAGTATCACATGGCATCGCCTAAATTTAAAGTGATATTTCCATGGCAAGTAGTATTGCCCCACTTTATTGCAAATTTTGGTTCTGAGTTCTGTTTTTTGGGGGATGAAAAAATAACGAAGAATAAAGCATCAGACTACTTTAGCTACCATAGTTTACAAATTCAGTGCTTATTATGGACATACCCATGGAGTTTTTGATAAAGGATCCTCCTATATTCCAATATGTCATGCTCAGGTCATATGATGAAAATGATCCACATTTAACAATTAAATGGAAAACACAGGCAATTTGTAAGAGGCTTGTTCTGCTAACTTTCCTCAGACTTTGTGCTGCTTTGAAGGCAACGATGTAGCTGGGTGACATGTGCCTATGAAATAGTTTGCTTGGATCCCACAGCTCTATCAAGTACAAAAGTGCAGCTATTGTTTGAGATTTGATCAGTCCTTGGCATTTTGTCGGCTGTGCACTTGCCCAGAAATCTGCGTCCCCAATTCCCAAGACTTTGTATGGCCTACTGCGATTTAGCGTCCTCCTCTGAATCCTTCTTCTGTCACTTCAGCAATGACTCAACTTGCCACCAAATTTCTTTACTTTGGATTGACCCCGCTGTTCCTGCTTTGTGCCGGAGTTAAGATTAGGCTGCCTGCGCCTCAAGCCTCGGCTGCTCCGGTCGGCGCAAATCTATATGACTTACGGAGTTTTGGGCCCTCCACTGCCAATCCCACTTAGAGTGCATTTTTCCGATAAACAAAAGCACATTTGCGCCCAAGCTCCTCATTTCACACTGTGTGCTTTGGCTCCCGGCAATGATTTCCTGGAGCCCTTGGCCTGAAGTCTAACGAACGGATCCAGTTGGCTTTCCTTTAAAAAAGTGTGTGTGTGGGGGGGGGGGGGGGAATCAGCCACATGTGGAGGATTAGACTCCATCTTTCATCCTTGACGCACTCTGCCCGCCCTCTTCTGTCCAAGCTCATTGGCTCTATCCAACAGAGTCAAGTCATGGTCACACACATATCACGCAACACATACCTTCAAGTTTTGAGTAAACTTACCTTGTCCCAGTTTCTGGTGAAAAGCTGGGGGAAAAGAGTGCATTGAGTGGAGATATGATAAAAGAATTCACAAGGCTAGAAACATATGTGTAACTCTGTGTTAAACTGGACACTCCAAATCTGTTGCAAGGGTTTGGACGATGGTCTCAAACTGCCCCACTCTGTAAGAGTTTTAGTTAGGGCATTTCCACCAGTTCTGAAAGTGGAATGTTTTTCTCAAATGCAGCAGGAACAGCGTTTAATCTTCACGATGTGCATATGGTAACGCTAACAAGACGGTGCTTGTTCTTAATATATTCCATTTCCATAATGCATGTTTTTTTGAAAGTACTTAACCCATCGCATGAGTAAAGCATGCCAGATGGAAAAATAGAGAGGTGCTTGGCCCTTAATACTTGTGCTATTAACAGCACCGCTTCTCTGATCAGACAATCCCGCAGCCTGCGCTAGCTCTTTGTCCTTATTTAAAGGGGAATATCAGAACAGTTATTAGCAGAGCATGTGAAACGATAGCCGTGGCGCGGGCGACCCTCAGGGCAAGAGCTGTCCCAGGGAACAGATGTGCCACCCACTCGCAACAGTTGTACACTACCCACAATGCCCTGGTGGGTGTAGCTGGGCATGGGAGAGGGCCAAAGATGATACCTTGTGCTAACGATTTCACCGCTTGCCTTCGGGAGCTGGTGCATCTCGAGCAAGGAGCCTAGGGAGGGAGGGTGGAAGAGGGGGAATGAGGGAGGGAGGAAGGGAGGGAGGGAAGAGGGAGTGAATTAGGAGAGCATCCAGAAGGTCAATATTTACAGGAAATCAACATATAAGCCAGCACCTGCCTGGTGTTACTGAGAAACCCAAAGCTCATGAAAGTGGATGATGAAGCAGTTGAAGTAATGTAGCAGGTCTGCAGTCTGCAGAGCAACTAGACTTCTCAGGAAAATGATAGCACGAGACATTTTTTCAGGAGGCAAAGTCTGTATTCTCATTGAACGATTACACTCCATAAAAGCAGAAATCTAAGAAGCTATGGTTGCAAGGTTGATGTGAATCAGGCTGGTTGTACCATCATCATATTGCATAGATCATTAAGCTGGATGAACTATGAACCAAACATGACAGCTTGACTTGGGTGAAACACTGCCAGACTGATGAAACCAGATTAAAACATGAGCTAAGCATTGTGGGTGCAGGGACTAAGTGGAATGAACCGTGTTGACACACGAACTGAGCAGTTGCCGCGGGACTTTATGCTCAAATTCATCTGTCAATATAGTCAGTCATTTTGGGTGATCTCTGCTTCACCCCTCTGCCTTCCCTCTCTTTTTGGGGGGCTCAAAAATAAAAGTTGATTATTACCATAATTAATAAGATATAACTTTATCTCTCATTTATCTTATGTTTCTTTGTCTGCTTTTTGTTTCTAGTTTATACCCTGCCGTTGTTGATTTGGTTGGAAGGTGTTGATTAATTTTCTTTAGTCACATACAGTAGCTGTGACAATAGTGTTGGCTGTGATTCTAAAACACATGTTTATATCAATACATTATCCTTTCTATAGTAACACATTTCAAGGGACCTGTATCGTGGACACTTACACAATTAATGTACACCATTAAAAAAGTGTGTTTTTTTTTTTTTTTAAGTGTTATTAAATAACCATGTATAAACATTGATGTAAATTCTTGGAGACAGACAACTTTTTTTTCAGTTATGCGAGATGCTGCATTTTTCACCTTGGTAGCTCTAAGAGAGCTGATATGATGTAATTGGGCACTAACTTGTTTCATGAACATTAAATGTAACTATAAACAAATACAACAGAATTTAAACTTTCAGCACAAAAGTAATACTAACAGTAATTCTGACATATCACCTCATCCTATAACTGCACAACCCTAGGTGTTTTATTCCTTACTTATATACTGCATTAGTTGAAGTGTGCTTTCTTTAATGACATACAAACATTTTTTTGTAACATTTAATTTTGTGCTAGAAAACTAATGTTTGGGAATCTAAAATGTTTTTTGTACTGACTTGATAATGTAGAAGTCATAAAATAAAAAATCTATAACAAAGTTTGTACTAAAAAATGGTTTAGGGTACCTAAAACCTTTGCACAGTACTGTATGTATATATATATATATATATATATATATATATATATATATATATATATATATATATATATATATATATATATATATATATATATATATATATATATATATATATGCCAAAAAGTGGTTCCCGAATGTTCAATATGACTGCACCATGATGTTACATTGTTCTGCTATTTAGTATCCAATAAATCTTTATTTATTTATTTATTTATTTATTTACAGATTATATGTCATACTTATGTCCTCAATCTCATCAGCAAATCCGTATGACTACTTAAGAGTATGGCACTGCACTTGTGCAAAACTAAAAGATGCAAACAGGACACCAAACATGTCTTTGATAATTGACGCCATTTTGGGTAAGGGAAGAATTGTGTAATTGTAATTTTCTGTACAGAAAGCAGCATATTACGTAAGAGACACTTTTCAGACAAAAAACACAATGACGGCTGCTGGGTTTTGCTGCAAAAATAAGAAGCGAGTGCGAAAGTCAAAGTCTCCAGAAGAACTGTGTCTGGTTCTGCAAGATGCTCAATAAAACTTACCAGCTCATTTCCTTATAAAACTGCACCAATTGTACCGGAGACTACTATTTAAAAAAAAAAAAAATTATCATCACACCAAATATTGACTTTGTTTCATTTACTACTGTTTACTGCTCTTTACAGTATTTTTTTTTATGTAGAAACATCTAATTTCATTATTTTGAAGGCATCTTTGCTCTACAGCATTTCTTTGCATGTGCCTATAACTTTTGCACAGTACTGTATATATGGAAAAGATTATAGACAAAACAGTTTATTTGTTGGTAGCTACATTACTACATGCAAAGGTAAAGACGTGATCACTGAACAGTAAATCCTCTTAGATTTCATTAACATGAGAAGTCTATTGAGTTCACCAGTCTATTTTTTTCCCGAGTATAGACAAGTTAGAAGGTGGCTATCAGAAGATGCGTAAAATCTTAGTATACATATTGGATAGCTGTTTAGATGTATGCTGTATACAAAAAAAATAAATAAATAATGACCCTGGTGTTTATGTAATGTGAAATGCATCTCGAGATAAATGTATAATTCTGCTGTATGCTAATGCCTATTCGAAGCATGCTGCTGAACCGAGTTGTACATTTTTGTGTATTCTCTCTCTCTCTCTTTCATTCCTTTCCTCTTTTTTTCTCCATCCTCATTTCCAATGCCAATCAGAAAGAGATTTAAGGATCCGTTCAAACTTAGGATGCTGCATTTGTTTCTCCCAGAGGGCAAAAATTAATTCCTCCTCCTCCTTTACCACCACCACCACCTACTTTTCCGTCAGTCCTTCAGAACAAAGGTGCAGTCAGGGAATGAGGGAGGGGGTCCTGAGGGGATCACGCTGTTACTATTTCATCTGCATTTTAATCCTCTGATACACTGAAATGTGAATGCTACAGTGGGAATTTAGGCTTTTGTTAAAGACACTAATATTGGGCTTTCGGCATTTTTTTTTTTTTTTTTTTTTTTTATAGAAAAGGATGTTTAGGCTTACAGCACTTCTACTGATTTCCAGTGTCTTTTGATAATGTTTTAATCTTTCAAAAAAAAAAAAAAAAGTAGAATGTCTTTTTGAACAAATAATAAGTATGGAGAAAATTATGATGGCAAAACATTAAACAGCAAGGGCTTGTAGGTTATCAGCAGTTTCATCTTATTTATGAATATTTTATTTTATGGATTTTGAAATGTTTAAATGATCGCATGATCTGGAAAACTCGTTTTATTCCAGTGGAAATTATTGGATAAAGTGAGTTACATATATATTTCTCTGTAGTTTTTTTTTTTTTTTTTTTTTTTTGCATAAATACACTTTTTATTAATGTATTATACACACTCTTACATGCTAGAAGTCATGCAGAAGATCAATGCCTACAGTACATTTAGATCGAATAAACTAGAATAATTGTGCTTATTTGTGCTTATATAGGTGTCAATTCAGATTTTTCTCAACTTTAAAAAAAAAAAAAAGTATCATCGCAGCTAAACTCTGATTGCGACGTATCACTAACTCAATACAGCAAATTTACTCAAATCCTCATTGGTAGGAATATACAAAGACCTCCTCCTAATCCCTGATGTTTGTGAGGCCTGTTCACGTTTCTTATTACTTCTCGGCTAACTACATTAATATCTCGCTAGATAATAGAAACTTCTGAATCATGCTTATAGTTGAATTGTGAGAATATTAATCATAGTGCCTTAATTCCGAAAGAAATTTAATTTCAGAAGGCAAAATACAATTCAAACAAAAGCTTCCTGGCTCCTTTATTTTGCGAAACCTCCTGGCAACCCTGAAGGCCTTAGAACGGAAGAAAGACAGGAACGGATAGAACTGTAATCCCCATCAATGCACTTTAGAAACCCACCGTCTCCCTAAAATGTGTGACTAATGTGCACAAATCTCTGGCTCTAAAAGCTGTCAGCCGGGATGGTTGGAGCCGTTGTTCCGCTGTTTGCCTTTTTTTTTTTCTTCACCCCCTCTTTTTTTTTGTCGTCTCTCCGCCGCACCTTGAGGTCTTGTGTAGGGGTTTGCTTTTCATTCGACATGCTGCTGTAACAACATTAAACAGGAACACTTAAAAGGTTTTTTTTTTTATTGTTTAGCCCCTTTTATGACGTTTATGGATTTGAATGGCAGTGTGCGTTACCCGATAACATTAAGGCGACGAGGAGCAAAGCGCTGGAACGTTCCAGCGTTGACAGAGCTCCAAGAATATTGTCCATCAAACAGCAGGACTTGCAGCTGAGGCCGGGTGTATTCACAAAGCACGGGACAGGCTGATTACGGCCATTACACAATCATATCCAGGGAGGCGCAATTCATTACCTCTCATTTCTTTTTATCTAGCTTATGAGCATGAGGCTACCTTTGCTAGGCTAAATGAACAGTGTTTATTTATTCTCTCCTCCAGATGGGAAAAGCACAGTAGGTGATCCCCTACCGACCCCCCCCCACGCAACACCCCCACCCCACTCGTGGTCGCTCCATCGTTCGTGTCAAGATGGCCATGTAATCTTTAGGACCATGTGATCTCGTAAGATGAAAGAGAACAATGGCGCATTAGTGAAGCATTGTCTTATCCAGAAGTAAACTCAACGAGCCTTTGTTCGATTCAGGTTTGCTCGGGTGTGATTTTAGAGTTTCTGACACACGTTTGGCAAACGGAGTAAATGAAACCTATAAAATGAAGTTTACTTCCAGCTGAATTGATAATGGAAAAAAAAACACCTAGTCATTTGAGGTAGAAATAATGACAGTGTTTCAGTAATGTTTGATCATCCCCAGCAAATCCGACTGCCAAATTTATTCTGCAGGTGTTACACGCGGAATAATGTTTTAGCATAATGAGGACGAGACGTCGATATTGCACTGTACCCAAAGCTCTTCGCTAAAAAGGCGGGTAGGCTGCGGCAACACCATTCAGGCAGCTGGGCTTGTCGTTACGGCCCTCGGAAAGTTCTAGCAAGAGAGCGGAGTCATTTGCAGGGTGTTGAGATCGCCACCTGTGTGTGCGGTTCTCATTACGGCCGATGCAGCGCAACCAATCAAACGCAATGAAACTCCCACCATGATGGGAAAACATCGGTTTTAACTAATGAGATTTGTAATAGCGAGATCCCAGGGCCGCAGAGGCCTATCGACAGCGTTGCTTTGTCTTACGCGCATCAGTTTCGCCCATATTGCTCCACGGCATGAACGCAGCGTGGACAAACGTATTCAGGGCTGTGATGTAAGCAATGATGACTCCACCATAGAGTGGAACATTGGGGAATTTCAATCCATTCAACTGTAAACTGCAGTCCCACCCTGCACTCTCTCGCTGGCACTGATCCCTGTCTCATCCAGACGAGACAATGGCTATTACCCAACACACCTGCGTTCTGGGTTCTGCTATTCTCTTAATATCTTTTAAATCTCCACATAAGGTATGCCTTCCATAGGGCTTACGATACCATTTGCTCTAATAAATTCTTTTGGCAGCGTTGCATGCAAGCTGCTTCCGCATCCCCCTCGGGATCGACGAGGCCGAGGCATCCGGAAATATGAGGATAAATCTGTGGGAATCCTTTAGGACTAGGAGGCCTGCAAAATCAATCGCTCTTCTGACTGGAAACATTTCCCAATTCTTCATCTTAATTTAAGTCCTGTGGTTTTTTTGGTTTTAAGCTGGTAAACGTGGAGCAGCGGGCGCCGTAATTAGCGACGACATTTGATCGGAGGGGCCGGGCGAAAGCAGGATGGAGAGCTTCTAAAGGGCCCCTGCGAAGGAGGGAGAAGGGGACGATAAGCAAATCAAATTAATGACAATGAGTGTTTGTGCGCTCGTGAGCGTGGTGTGTGCGCGAGCCCGTCGCGTGTGCCATGTTAAACACTTCACTTGCCGATGAGGAGCTAATCCAGCCGCTCTCCGTGTCTCCAGCCGCTCCCTGATTACACGAATAAACCACACACTCACACACACACTGGAGAGCAAAGGAGCCTCCCTTGTTAAAGCTCACTCCAGCGAGAGGGTAATTAAGACCCCCACCCCTCCCACTAAAAGAAAAAAAAATGTAAGTGTTGTCTAATAGAGTGGCTTGAAGGTGTTTGTTTTGCATTGTCTCTGTGATAAAGTCATTATGTGGCACAGCTGCAGAGTGCCAAAGGCCAAACATACTATTTTAAAAGCTTGACATTTACGTCGAATTTGATGGACGACTCCGTTTTACCTCCACACCACAACCAAGTTGTTGTACGTCTTTCTGTGTCGAATTGGTCATCGGACTCACAATAATTGAATACATTTTTTTTTATATTTATTGAGGCTGCTTTATTTCTCACCTGCAACATGACCACTTCTGTTGCCGCAGCATATGAAACTGTCACTTGTTCCTTTAAATAATAGATTGCCTCCCCTAATTTCCGGCCTGATATTTTTGGCACAGTGGGTAGCGGGAAGACTTGTGGACAGGTGGTATCTGTGGAAGTGCAGCTCAGGCCAAAAAAAAAAAAGATACAAGTGGAGGCTTTGTTAGATTTTAGCCATTAGACAGATTTTGTACTTTTGCAAGAAATGATGCTCTGATCATTTGGATTTTCAGAAAGGCCCATGATATTATGACCATATTAACACTGGATGCCTAAACACTTAATTCCAATTACATGCTAAAATCTAGGTTTGTTTTTAGACTACACACAAAAACATGTTTTATTGTTCTGATAGTCAACTCTAATTTGAACAGGCCATGCTCCTGACCTGACCCACATGACCAAAAACACAAAAGTGTCCTTAAAAGCAGTTACAAAGATATTATTTAACACACATATTAAATGGAATCTTGTTTTGGGGTCATTACTGTTGAGAGACAGTACATGAAGGTCATGTATTACTCATTATAGCATGATTATTTTTACTTTAAAAAACTCTATTCTGTCCAAGCAAAGCACGTTTAGTAAAGCTTAAAAAAATAGTGTTTTTAAACATGGAGAGCTAACGTAAATATGTTTAATAGCTATTTGTGTCGGCTTTTGTTTTTATTATTAGTTAATTGCTTCGTGTATGTCTCAAGTTACGAAAAACGTTTTCATATAACGTGTAACCTGCAACAAGTTATGTGAAGGTTATGCATGTAGCCAGCCAGAGGTGTTTGTTTCTATGGTAACGATGACGTATGTAAAAGTCACAAGTTTCAACACTGTAGCCATGACTACAAAGAATGTTAAACGGCGCCTATCCTGGGAATAAAGGGTTTGAAGCGAGAATACACGTTAAATGAGATGCTTTGTGCACACAGCATATTTTTAAGAGGTGGGAGGAAACCAGAGAACCCAGAGGAAACCCACACAGACATGAAGAACATACAAAACTCCACACAGACAGTAATCTGAGCTCAGGATGAAACCAGGGACCCTGAGACTGTGAGGTTGAATAAATATAAATAAATAAATATTTAAAAAAAAAAATCTTTATTATGATTGTTTCTGTGCATTGTTCTATTTTGAATTTCTTGTAGCACAATGCGACTCTAATGCGTTTTTTTTTTTTTTGCTTATCTTGGAAATATGTTTTTTGGGTTTGGGTGGGTGGGTGTGGATGTGTGTGTGTGTTTCATTTACATTACATTTACATTTATAGCATTTAGCAGACGCCCTTATCCAGAGCGACGTACAAGAGTGCTTTAAATTCTCCATCAATGAATACATTTCTGGTTCGTATGACTACAACGAAGTGCACTGAACACAAACCTGTTGAAAAGAGAGCAACTGTTAGGAGTTTTTTTTTTGAAGAAGAAGAAAACACTAATTATCAAGGGGTAGGTATTTAAGAAAGAGGTATGTCTTTAGGCGTTTCTTGAAGATAGCCAGCGACTCAGCTGTTCTGACATTGATGGGAAGTTCATTCCACCACCTTGGTGTCAGAACAGAGAAAAGTCGTGAGGCAGATCTACCTTGCATCCTGAGAGAGGGTGGGACCAGTTGAGCAGTGCTTGTTGACTTGAGGGAGTGTGGTGCGGTGCATGGGGTGATGAGAGCTCTAAGATAAGAGGGTGCTGTTCCACTTTTGGCTTTGTAGGCAAGCAAATGTTTTGAATCTGATGCGTGCAGCTACTGGAAGCCAGTGAAGGGAGCGCAGCAACGGGGTGGTGTGAAAGAACTTAGGGAGGTTGAAAACAAGTCGTGCAGCTGCATTCTGGATCGTCTGTAGAGGACAGGTGGCACTCAAAGGTAGACCTGCCAGGAACGAGTTGCAGTAGTCTAGTCTGGAAATGACAAGAGACTGCACAAGCAACTGAGTGGCCTGTGTTGTTAGAAATGGACGAATCCTTCTTCCATTGTTGTAAAGGATAAACCAACAGGACCGTGTTAGATTAGTAATATGTGATGAAAAGGACAGTTGATTGTCCACGATTACCCCAAGGTTACGAGCAGTAGTTGAAGGAAAGATCATGGCGTTGTCCAAGGAGATCATGAGATCCTGGCATGGGGACGAATCTCCTCGGATGAAGAGCAGTTCAGTTTTGCTGGGGTTGAGTTTCAGCTGATGAGCTGCCATCCACGATTAAATGTCCGTCAGACATGCTGTGATCCAGGCAGAAGCAGCGGTGTCTGAAGGAGGGAAGGAAAAGATAAGTTGAGTATCATCAGCATAGCAATGGTAAGAGAACCCATGTGAGGAGATGACTTTGCCAAGAGAGTGGGTATAGAGGGAAAAGAGGAGAGGATCAAGTACTGAGCCTTGTGGGACACCAGTAGAGAGTCTGTAAGGTGCAGATGTTGATCCCCCCCATGATACCTGATACGAATGATCTTCCAAGTATGAAACAAACCATTGCCATGCTGCTCTGCAAATTCCAAGACTCTTGAGGGTAGTCAGGAGAATCTTGTGGTTGACTGTGTCAAATGCAGCAGACAGGTCAAGCAGGATGAGGACAGAGGACAGTTTGGCTGATCTGGCAGCATGAAGTTTTTCAGTGACGGCCAAGAGGGCAGTCTCTGTGGAGTGGGCTGCTTTAAAGCCAGACTAGTATGGATCTTGAAGGTGGTTCTGTGAGAGATAAAGAGACAGTTGATTATATACGGAGCGTTCAAGTATTTTAGAAAGGAAAGAGAGAAGTGATACCGGTCTGTAGTTGCTGATGTCAGAGGGATCCAGTGTAGGCTTCTTCAGGATGGGAGTAACCCGTGCTTTCTTGAAGGAAGTCGGAACTTGATGACAGGGAACCATTGATGACTGTAGAGATGAAGGGCAGAAGGTCTGGCAGGATGGTCTGGAGCAATGTGGAGGGAATTGGATCCAGTGGGCAGGTGGTAGGGTTGCAGGACAGGATGACTTCTTGAATCTCCTGGGTTGCTAGGGTAGAAAAATGTGACAGAAGGAGGAGAGACAGAGAAATGTGACAGAGAAGGAGGATATACCTGTGTGAGAATAGAATTAGTCTGAGTAGAGGTGAAGGTCTTGCAGATATCCTTAATCTTCTCATCATAGAAGGAGGCAAAGTCATTTGCAGACAGCGAGGAAGAAGCAGGTGAAGCTGGAAGGTTGAGAAGTGATGAGAAGATGTTGTGGAGCTTGTGAGGATCTTTGGCAGAAGCTTCAAGCTTTTTCTTGTAGAAGGCTATCTTGGCAGAAGTCACATCCAATGAGAACTGAGACAAGAGAGCGCGGTAAGAGGCAAGATCTGAGTCAAGATGCATTTTCCTCCACCTTCTCTCTGCTGATCTCAGTTCTCTTCTACAGCTGCGCAACACGTCCGACAGCCAAGGAGCAGGGCAAGAAGTCTTCCTAGATTTGGTAAACAGAGGACAAAGATGATCCATGGTTGACGAGAGAAAGGATAGGAAAGTGTCAGTGGTTGAGTCTAGGGGTAGAGAAGAAAAGGAATCAGGGTTAGGGAGAGATGAAAGGGTGCAAGAAGCTACAGATGAAGGGGGGACAGAGTGGAGGTTCTGACGGGTTACACAAAGGTGTTGGTAGTGAAATTTGGAAGAAATAGGAAGAAAAAGACTGAACGATACCAGGTGATGATCAGAGGTGTGAAGTGGGGTGGTGGTCATGTTCGTGGCTGTAGAAGGACGAGTGAAGACGGGATCCAAGATATTTCAGGGTTAAGCAGTGGAGTCACGACTGCAGCACAGTGATATCCGAGTATCATCACTGTCGACAGCATCTCCTCCAGCTTTCTTTTCCCTCTACAATAGCTTAATTGTTAGCTTGGACGCCCACTCAATAGATTAATGAAATGAAAGGAGGCACAGAAATGAATGAGGGGAAGAAGAAAAAATGTCACAAACGAATAAATCTAAAGTCTGCTGCGTTTGTCATCATTTAATAAATGAAACACTTGAGAGGTGCAAATTTGTGCAAAATCTTTCCAGCCATTGTTAGCTCACATACGCTAAACTAACCGAGGAAATGTAACTTCTATTCATTTAAACATTCCCTGCTAACACTAGCTAGCTGGCTAACTAACCTTAGAGGATTTCATGAGCATTCATTGCTAACAGTAGCTAGCTGTTTAATATCAGGTGACCTGACAGAATTTCTGAGACGATTTTAGGTCATTTTTATAAACTTCTAACAGTAAACTTCGAAAGTGTGTTGGTTAACATGCTAACCTGACAAAATATCTGAGGATTTTTAAGTCAAACCTTCCTAATTTTCATTCCTAACAATGCTTAGCTAGCTAATGAGCTAACATGACAGGATTTCTGGTTATATTCTAAGCATTCACTGCTAACACTAGTCAGCTAGCTTACAATCGTTAACCTGACATAATTTCTGAGAGGATGTTTAGTTAGAAATCCCAATCATCAATGCTAGGCAGCTAGCTAACATATGCTAATCAGACTTTGGGAGGATTTTTCACAAATGTTCACAATATTAATAAGTTGTCATGAAGTATAAGAGGTTATCTGTGAATTTCTGTACATTTCGGGACATAATAATAAATAATAAAGGAATGGTATTGTCATTATTTGGCACATTATTGATATAATCACTAAAAATTATTGAAGTAATAAGATTTCTTTTTCCTTTTTTATCACAGCATGTGCTATTGAAAATGATGAGGAAAGATTAAAATGTGTGCCCTGTATTCCTAATGGGCATGAGTCGTGTGTGTGTGTGTGTGTGTGTGTGTGTGTGTGTGTGTGTGTGTGTGTGTGTGTGTGTGTGTGTGTGAGTGAGAGAGAGAGAGAGAGAGAGAGAGGGAGAGAGAGAGAGAGAGAGAGAGAGAGAGAGAACATCAATGAAGGCAGCCACCCGCTAAGCCTGAGTGGCTGGGGGCCATCTTCCCACCCCTTTGGGACTCTTCTGTGGGCCAGAATTCCTCCACGTGTATGTGTGTGTGTGTGTGTGTGTTGGGCTAGGATAGCTCCAGACAAAGGCGGCACCCTTGCCAGCTGCATCCGCACCCTAGCTGAAGTGTGCAGCCTCACTTGGCCACTCGTGCGGTCGTGTCCTCAACCTTCAGGAGACTGGAAAGTGAAGAAAGGGGGAAAAAATCTGGAAACGGACAGAATAAGCATCTTTCCACGCTCTTAAATGCCATTTCCAAAAATAATGTGAACTCTCAATGCAGTAGCACACATTTTTCAGGAGGTTCGTTGTCAGTATCTGATTTTTCGGCTCCTTCCCCCCCCCCGTCATCTCCCTTTAAAAATCAACAAATCCATTTGCTAAACATCTGCACCTCTGTGCAGAACAGATAACAACCTGGGCCAGGCCGGCTTTGCTGCCACTCGTGCCAGATAGGCCCAAATCTCTGGCCTGCCTTTTTTGTTGTTGTTGTTGTTGTTGTTTTTAATGCTAATGACGAAGGAACTCTTCAGGAGCCAAAACAACCCAAACGTTTGTGTAGATCTGTCAATTGCTATTTTGACAGATATTTTCTTGTAAGTGCACACAACACTTGTTCGACGAGTCTTATCTTCGCCGCTGCAGAACACTGACCTACATTGCATCAAGCACAATGCTGTGAACAAACGCGCTGGTGCTCAATGCCGTCTTTTTTCTCCCTCTTCTTTTCACCTTAAAAAGGCAGATTGAGCTCGATGAAATGGTTGGAAATCCAATAAACGGGAGGTATTATCTCACAAAATAAGAAGAAGAAAAAAGCGTGCCGTTTAGAAAGGAGAATCTTCCGCCCATCTAGGAGCTTCAAGGGTTGTGGTGCTTCCTGACAGGAGATAAAGCTATCAGAATACCAGTTTAACAAGCATTCTCTGGTGTGTGTGTGTGTGTGTGTGTGTGTGTGTGTGTGTGTGTGTGTGTGTGGTACTGTCTCTCTCAGCTGGATTCCAATAGCATAAACCTCCTCCTTTTTACATGTTGCTGATCTGACATAAACAACACTGCAGGCGGTAAGTAAAAAAAATAAATAGTTAAAAACGAGGCATTAACAGTATTTATACAACAGCGCTGCTGCATTCTCGAATCTGATTGGTCAGAAGGTGTTGATTACTTTTCTACAGCAGCAGCTCTGACAGTAGTATTAGTAGCTATAATTCAAATCCCAGGTTAATATTAAAGCGCTCGTTCTAATATGTTATTGTTTCTATAGTAACAAACCTGCACAGGGACATGTACCATAGATGCTCCACATCATCTAAATCTAATAATCAACTTATTAAAATAAGTTATATAACAACAAGAAAATAAACCTGTATAATTGTGGATGTGGTGTATACGTTTTCTGTAAGGAGATGTTTAACAAAAAAAGAGAGAAGCTGGTGAGGGAATGACTGTTTATAGCTGCTATAGTGTAAGTGAGAACAGGAACTTGTTTCGAGGACATTCCCCAACATTAAATGTAACTATAAATGCATAAAAAGTATGATGTCATTGATTGAATTAAATTTTTTAATTTTGGCAAATTGCTTTGTTATAAGAGGAATAAAACACATAGGGGCATGCTGTTAGGAAAATAGGTTAATAATCCACCCCGCTGTGTTTGTTTGTTTGTTTACCTTTTTCTTTCTTTGTTTCTTTCTCCCTTTTATCAAAAAAGTCTACCTTGCTTACTTAGTACTTACTTATTTTACCTTGCTTATTTTATCTTTCTTTTTAATCAACAAACTGTACAACTTCTTTCTTCTATCTTTCTTTCTTTATTTCTCCACTAACAATACTTAATTTTTTTCTCTTTCTTTCTTTTTTCTTTCTTTCCATATTTATTTATTTATTTATTCACTCTACCACCAATTCTTTCTTTCTTTCTTTCTTTCTTTCTTTCTTTCTTTCTTTCTTTCTTTCTTTCTTTCTTTCTCATTTTATCAGCACACTCTACCACCAATTCTTTCTTTCTTTCTTTCTTTCTTTCTTTCTTTCTTTCTTTCTTTCTTTCTTTCTAAGCCTAAGGTATAAAACTGTGGCCCTGCACATGCAATGCAAAGATGGAGGAGGGGATAAAATTCCTCTTTCAGTGCAGCAGCAGCGTTGAGAAGCAGTCCAGAGCCGAGTAAACATTTTGTTCTTGCAAAAAAACACAGCTCGATGCCAATCAGCGATTAATGAGGCGCAGTCGAGATCCAGCGGCTGAGGGGAGTTAAACGGAGCTGAATTAAGGAGCAATATCATCCCTCGTGCAGGTGCTCGCCGAACGAATAACCGCTTTAATTACTGTTATTCAATCATTCTCCTTTTTTCTGTCTCTCTCTCCCTCTCTCTCTCTCTCTACCCACTCATCCCCTCCTCTCCCCTCTGCCACCCTCTCCTCTAACAACTCTGCTATGGCATTATCAGTTTTTCTTGTCAATTTACAAACGCCCATCATGATGTGCAGAATGCACCGTGGCCATGCGTGACCCAAAACCACAAAGTGACACGTCACAAGGAGACTTGCTGGAAAATAAAAGAGTGGGGGGGCGGCTTGAGACGGCCTGAAAAGTGAGTGTGCAGACACGGTGTGGCCCGCAGAGGCACACAAGCTGCCCTTACACAGATGCATCTGTGCATGACGGATGCTCATCACTGTGGGCGGAAGAGTGTGTGTGTGTGTGTGTGTGTGTGTCTGTGTGCACCTGCTGCAGCATTTACCTCCACAATAGGGATTGTTTGGTTTAAAACACTGTGGTTAACTCTGTCACCGCCAACAGGTTGAAGAAAAAAGTTGACAGCTCAAATATGAAGTTGCTTCAGTGTTAATTAATGTGACACAGGATGATGATGATGATGATGATGATGATGAAGGCACAAGATCACCCTTATCAGCCCGTGTCATCACACTATGCACTATGCTGACTTCATGTGCTCAGGCTCTTATCTGCATTGTGTATGTGTGTGTGTATGTGTGTGTGTGTGTGTGTGTGTGTGTGTGTGTGTGTGTGTGTGTGTGTGTGTGTGTGTGTGTGTGTGATGGAGCAGATGTGGTGCAGAAACAGAACAGTAGGTCAGAGGAACACACATGTAGGTAATGTAGGTCAACCTGGAGTGGAAGGACCAATACTCACTCTTTCTTTCTTTCTTTCTTTCTTTCTTTCTTTCTTTCTTTCTTTCTTTCTTGTACTTCATCAAGGTCTACTACCAATACTCACTCTTTCTTTCTTTCTCTCTTTCTTTCTTTCTTGTACTTCATCAAGGTCTACTACCAATACTCACTATTTCTTTCTTTCTTTCTTTCTTTCTTTCTTTCTTTCTTTCTTTCTTTCTTTCTTTCTTTCTTTCTTTCTTTCTTTTATTTTATTAAAATCTATTACCAATTTCTTTCTAATACTTCTAATAATTCCTTCCATCCATCCATCCATCCATCCATGCCTGCTTCTTTTAATATATTTGCTTTAATATATTTGCTTTAAAATACACGGTTAGAACACAATCTTTTTCTCTTTTCTTTTTTTTCTTCTTTTTTAAAAATAAATGATGTAATAAATTATGTAAAATATCATGGACTGTTTCCCTATTTACAAGTTTAAGTTGAAGGTTCAGGCAAGGCAAGTCTTCAGACCTGGTGAGCTTGTGCAAGTTTAAAGTTCTACTACATTAACATTTATTACTGTCACTGCCAATACTAGCTTTACTTAAGAAAAAGTTTATTGCATTTCAATGGGCTCATTCATTGTTTTAGAAAGTGTAAATAATAATTATAAAAATAACATACGAATTACATGCAATATGCAATATGAAGTGCACAAAAAAACTTAAAGTAAAAAATAAAGCCAATACAACTGTAATAATTATCAAAACAGTAGATGCTATAATTAAATTATTAATATTAGCAACAAGCACTAATATAATACAATGTAATAATCATTTATATAGATGGCGCTGGATGAATAATGTTTAAGGTGATTCAGATTTTTTTTTGTGGGGTGGGGGATGGGGATGGGGGTGGTTGAGATGGTTTGCAGGTGTTGAAACCATTAAGAGCTTTGAAAAACAGTAAAAGGATTTTGAAATCAGTTGTAAATGAAAGGGGTGGCCAGCATATTGATGTAAAGCAGGTGTAATGCGCTCCGTGTTTTTTCTGTCTCACTGCAGTGATTTAAACTAGCTGTAATACATCACATTTTAGGTAAAACGTTACAGCAAGAAAAGCTGAACAAATGGGATGACTTATTAGCATCTTGCTGTGTGTGACAGCGAAAATGGCGTGATTTTATTTAGTCATATTTCCACCAAGGAACTTTACCTACTGCACAATAAGGGTGCAAGTTGGGGGCCAAGCAACAAACAACAAACATTGAGGACAAAGTTCTGGAGTCTTGAAGGCAAACAACCTCTTCATCACACTAATCTTTATTTCATCTACATTACTACTACTACTACTAATAAATCTAATCAAGATAGCAAGTATGAAACCACCATTAAATTCCATTTTTAATATAAACTGGCATCATCGTGATGTGTAGGCACCAGGGCTTAGAGTTTTGGCTCGGTTCATGCCTCATTCTAGGGCTTGAGTTCCTGATTTAACCCTGAGGAAAGAGTTTTGGTCCATGGGAAACAGTGGTGGTGTTAGCCTAAAATTTTAACTGCCTTGCTCTGAAGAGCCAGATGTTCTAGTCTGCATAATGGGCTACTTTTTCCTGCTTAATTCCCGAATCTGTGTATTTTCTTCATTTGCTTTCAAAAAGGTACAGTTTGCATTTGAATGGAGTTGCAAAATTACTGAAGTTTGGTTGAAAGACCACGCCTGAAGCCCAACTTTCTTCCTAATTAACTTGCTATAAATTCCCACCTCTCTAGTCTACTATCGATGAAAATTTCTGCACCTCCACCTCCTCCTCATCTTCTATCTACTATTAAACAACTTGGCTTTAATAGCCAAATCACCCAGAACCCTCAGCGTCTCCAATTTCTCCCCACTTAACAGTGGCAGCTCATACCGTTCATCAGTCATTCAACAAAAGTCCTCTTTCACAATTCTGTACATTTTAAATTCCACTGAAATGCTAATTAGCTCTTTTGAGTGACCAGTGATTTTAAAAAAAATGTTGCTATTTTACAGCCATTGATTTGGTCACTTTTCTAGATGTTGTGCCCCATTGAGGTATTATTGCACCTCAAAAATGGGAACTGCAACAAGTGCTAATGGAGGCCCATTGGTGCAGGATTCATGCTGCCCCATGCTCTCTCTCTATGACTCTATGATATAATGTTCATACAACCGAAATGCGTGCGCACCACGGTGACCTTGTTTCCCATGCAAAGGTTGGGAAAAATGTCTCCCTTTTTCTATACCTGATTTTTTAAATTTTTTTTGGTCTAGTTTCAGGAATTCTGTGTCGTACTTGTGATATAATTGGGTTGGGAATTTTGCTCAAACCTGACAACCCTGGGTAATTAGACTACTGTGCAAAAGTTTTAGGCACATGCAAAGACATGCTGTAGAGCAAAGATGCCTTCAAAATAATGAAATTAAATGTTTCTACAGAAAAAAAAATACAGTAAAGAACAGTAAACAGTAGTAAATGAAACAAAGTCAATATCTGTTGTGAAAATAAATAAATAAATAAAAACAGTAGTCTCTGGTACAATTAGTGCAGTTTTATAAGGAAATGAGCTGGTAAGTTTTATTGCGCATCTTGCAGAACCAGCCACAGTTCTTCTGGAGATCTTTATATGCTGCTTTCTTTAATGACATACAAACATTTTTCTGTAACATTTAATTTTATGCTAGAAAACTAATGTTTGGGAATCTAAAATGTTTTTTGTACTGAGTTGATCATGTAGAAGTCATAAAACGTTTGTACTAAAAAAAATAGGGTGCCTAAAACTTTTGCACAGTACTGTATGTTAGCTCTTCTGGGAGTGCCTGTTCAACAAAGGTATGTTAGAAACCTCTCAAAATGAGCTGCTAGGCTGTATGCTGAATGCCCATGATGTTGACTCAACTGCCTATTATGAGGTTAGTCTAAAAATTCACTAGATGGTAGTCTATAGCATAGGGCAAGTGATTAATTCTCGGGCTGAATTTTTTTGAAGGCAACGTCATTATTAATGTTGTCCTGCAAAACCAAAATCTATGGTCAACAGGTGCTGCTTGTTCCCCAATCACTCTTCATGTAGTTTAGTTGAGGACGTGGGCTGTGTCCAAATTGCGTACTGTGAGATTCATCATTTGACTCAAGTCCTTCCGCTCAGCCGTTGATACAGTACATACCGATCAATATATGTGTGTAGTTTGAATAAAATCCGGACATACTGCATCCTCTATGTTGGCACTGTCATGTAACCTGCAACTTATAAAGAGCCGACAAGCTGCTGTCCACCATTTTTTATTCTGACAGCTCTTCCGCACCAGTCCTGTTACCTTATGAGAAAGCGCAGTGTCCATTGGTTCCATACTGCAGAATCTGGGCAGAAGCAGAAGGTCATCCGGGCATTTCTCGGATACTCTTTTATGAATACTGAGAATTCAAACATACTACTCCTTTGGCGTACTGCTTTTCGCCTACTGTATAGTAGGTTAGTAGGGATACTATTGCTGTGGTCTACATGGACCACTAAAGGTCCTGGGGTTTGTAAATGTTTTAGTCATTAGCAAACAAAAAAAAAAGTATTATTGATACCTATTCTAGTTTATCCAGTTACTGCAACTGTAGTCACTTTCATTTGAAGTCATTTAAAAACAATAGAGAATAAATACAAATAATTTAAATGACATAAAGAAAACAGTAAAATAAAGTCAGGACAATTGTAATTCTCATCAAAATGCTAAAACGTATAATTAATTCATTACTTATGAAATTAAGAATGAAGAATGAAACCTGGTAATAAATGGAGCCTGATAAATATTGAGTTTTAGGTTTTTAGAAAAAAAAACAAAAAAAACAAAGTTACTCCAATTTTTTTGTGTTGTTTACCTTTCAGAGGCCTAATTAAGATGCTCCAAAAACATTAAAGTAGTGACAACTTTTATAAACTGGCACATAACTGAACTCAAAACTATTACTTATACAGCATATATGCAGGGTTGCATTATTTTTAGACTAATTTTAGTATTAGCAAGCAAAAAAAAAAAAAATTAAAATTAAGCAGATCCATATCCAGATGGTGGACCATTTGGGGAGGAAATAAACCACACAGTTGAGTTTTTTTCCCCTTTTTTTAGCATAAAGGAAACTTAATTAGCAATACATTTTACATTGTTACATATTGCATGCTGTAAATTGGCGAATATTTTTTATGCGCCTGGAGATGCATTATGGTGTAAGATCTGTCTGGCAGCTTGAGACCACGGCCCTGTTTCAACTGTTTTTCCCTCGTCTTCGTCGACTTCTCTTTGCCATTTCCCTTTATTTGTCTCATCTCGTCAAGATTATTTCATGAGCTCAAATGAAGTTTGTTACATGAGTGTTTGGAGGATCTGGAGGTCTACTCAACATGACTGTTGACTTCAGGAACTGGAAAAATTGTAGCAAAAAATTATATAGTATTTTTTTAAATAAAAGCAAAAGGAAAAACTTTTGGCTATGCTTGTATTGAGATTTAGCTAGTCAAATACTGTCATACTGATACTGTACATACTCACTGACCACTATATTAGGAAGACCTGTACACCTGCTTTTTCATGATCTAATCAGCCAATCATGTAGGCAGCAGTGCAATTCATAAAATCATGCAGGGTGGTGGGGGTGGTGTAATGGTGTGGGGAATGTTTTCTTGGCACACTTTAACACCAACTCACAATCATTTGACCATGTGCATCCTTTATGGCCACAATTTACCATCTTATAATGGCTAAATCTAGTGTAAATGTCAAAACCCTACAGGACAACCTTAAACCAACAGTAGGTCTCCATATCCAAGTAAAACTCCTTCACAAATTCAGGAATTACCTTACTCTTTGAGTGCTTAAGAGTGCACATCAGCTAATTGACTTGCTAACTAATCCGTTAGTTAGTCTGCTAACTAGTTTGCTCGCTAAATAACAAATCAGTATGAATATGCATACAGTTTTAAGGAAAACAAACATACAGATAGCCAAGGAAACAATTTATTGATATGCACATCTGGGCAGGGGAAGGTTTTTTGTTTTGTTTTGTTTTAATTGGTCTGGGTGTGCCATATCTCCAGATGTTGCACCTCTGGAAGATTTAGTAGCCAGCTCTCTGTCATACCACCACAGACACATCCTGCCATGGAGTGTGTCTCCGAGGTCGAGCTTGTGGTCTTCCTCCCTGCAAAAAGAGATTCTGGTCCTTATGTTTTAACAGTGTGGTTATGTTCAGGAACTCACACACACGCACACACACACATGCACACACACACACACACACACACACACACACACACACACACACACACACACACACACACACACACACACGCGCACACACATGCATTCATGATCCACAGACAATGCAAAGTGTCGGAGTGTGTCAGCGCCGTCATCTTTTGTAGGCCTGTCTGTATGGAAACATTTTCATTTTTGCACATTGTTCTCACACTGGTTTCAGAGCACTTTTTTGTTTGCTATAAAACTTCTAGGTCTTTGGCACGTAACATGGCATTCATAAAGAGTGAGTAATTTGGAACAAAAAGAGACAATGATAAATTGTTGCATCTTTAAATTGATGAAAACTACACAAAAATATTTCCTTTAATACCAATTGCAAATGATCACATTTTAAATAATGTATTATAGAATGATGTACTTTTTTAAAAACTTTAGTATAGCTTTACCTCTGACTGTTACCAAGTGCTCACGCTAAAGACTCCTTTCAGAAATGTTAAACGTGTCACCAAAACAAATCTGTTTATAATCCATTTGTGTAAAGCGTTCCCCATACAGGTTACCATAGAAATGAAAACATATTAGAACAAATGATGCATTAATTTAAACCTGTAATCAAAAAATGAAAAAAATAAAAATAAAAAAATGAACCAACACTTTCTGGCCAAGCAGAATAGAGAATTCAACAGCACTGTGGTATCATAATATATACATAATAAGACATACAGCATAGGGTGCCTACATTTTTGCACAGTACTGTATGTAATTATTATGAGATCAGATTATTATGAGACACAACTGGTTTGAGCTGACGGGAAGGCTGTCTCAAATAACCACTCTATACATCCGTGGTGCACAGAAAAGCATCTCAGAATGCATAACATGTTGAGCGGGATGGGCTACAACAGCAGAAATCACATCGTGTGTGGAAGATGGTGTCCCGTCAGCCGAGAACAGAAACCGAAACTGGACAGGAACTGAAGATTAGAAAAAAACATCATCTGGTCTTCTTCCATTATCTGCTGATTGGATAAAGCAAGTGTAGAGGTGTACCTAATAAAGTGGCTAGTGAACGTATTATTGATTTGTCTTACAGTTATACACAACTTGGACGGCAAAAAAAAGAAAAAAAAAAAAAGAAACGAAGTGTCAGGGTTTCCATTAAGGGGAAATGGTGAGGGCAAGTCGATAAGGGCATGTTAACAGTATTGAAACGTGGCACAAGAGTGTGTTTCTGGCTTTCCATGGATTTTTCAGTTCTCCCATGAAAACGACAAAATATCTTAAAGAACGTGTTCTCGCTTTCATTTTCAATCAGCGAAAAATTCTCCTCTGCCACAAACGCTAACTCAGGTTGTCGAGCTGCCGTGGGAATCTCTCTCAGACATCCTCCAGTCGTCTAGAGCCCTTTCCTCGAGCCCCTATTGTTCCCGCCACCCTGATATTTAATCCTGTCATGTTTGCACTCATTTACATCAGTGTAGTGTTTGAATAATTAAGTGCGTGGATAACTGCTAAATGCATTCTTAACGGGCTGTGAAGGTGCGTATTGCTTTTCCTGTGATTGAAATGAACTAATTCCTCCACAGGAGCCTCGTCGGTGAGTCAGCGGCGGGATACGTATCCCATCACCCCTCACACGCCGTAATGACCCATCAGATTCCCACCAGAGAGCCAGCGTCATTTAGCTGATGGAGCTCAGACGAGATGAGTTTGAGGGAACCCTGTGAGAGGTGAAAAGAGGTTATGAGGAATGTTTCTGGTGTTTTTAAAAACATTAATAAGCGAGATTTTTTATTTATTTACCGCCTCATCTACAAGATGTCGTAAGTGACTGTAGGCATGGTCCTGGGACATAAGCAGTATTTCTACTAGGGATGCATAGATATGGATACAGGTATCGGTTTCACATTGTGCTTATCTACCATCCGCTTTCCGTACCGCTTATCCTACGCAGGGTCGTGAGGAGCCTGGAGCCTATCCAGGGAACTCGGGGCACAAGGCGGGGGAAACCCTGGATGGGGTGCCAACCCAACTGCAGGGCACAATCGCACACACATTCACACACTACAGACAATTTTGAAAATGCCAATCAGACTACATGTCTTTGTACTGTAACTGGAATACCCATAGGAAACCCCCAAAAAATCATTACAGTCTGGCCGAATTGTCTAGTGTGTGCGTTCAGAGGATTATAATGTTAAAAATCGGTCAAAACTGTCCTTATGTCTGTGGTCTCCCACGGTTTTAAAATCGGTTAAGATAAAAAAAAATTGTCTAGTGTGTCCCTGGCATTAGTCAGCAGGGTTTACTCAGGGCTTACTGAAAGGTGTTGAGTTAAAAAAAAAAAAAGTGTTTGGATTGTACATATATTTAGATGAAAGCATTTACCAAATACGTCGATGTAGTTGTTTTAAAAATATGCAAAGTTGTCACATTATATTGATCAAATATCAGGTCTGCTGTTATTGAGTGAAAAGTGCAGAGATGAGAACACGTTAAATAATTGATTCATCTCAGTCTTAAATAATAAATTCCTGAATAGTAAAAATCAACTGTTTATTTATGAACCGTGTAATAAAAATTCTTCTTGGTAAACAGACTCGGGAACCTACAGGAAGAAAAGAAAAGAAAAGAAAAGAAAGAAAGAAAAGAAAGAAGGGCATAGTGGAAAAGAAAAGAGAGATGATGGGAAAAGAAAAAAGGAAAAGTGTATGTGAGAGAGAAAGAAACAAAAGAGTAAGAAAGAAAGAAGAGTAGCTGGGAAAAGAAAGAAGAAAAATGGGAAAAAGAAAGAAGCAAAAAAGAGAGAGGAAAAGAAAAAAGACAAATGAGTAAGAAAGAGAGAAGGACAGAGGAACAGAAAATAAGAAAGAAAGAAAGAAAGAAAGAAAGAAAGAAAGAAAGAAAGAAAGAAAGGCAGAGGGGAAAGAAAGGAAGGAAGAAAGAAAGATCAAAATACTAAGGAAGAAAGAAGGGCAGATGGGAAGAGAAAAGAGGTAAAGGAGGATAAGGGGAAAAGTGATAAGGGAAAAAAGGAAGAAGAGAAAGAAAGAAAGAAAGAAAGAAAGAAAGAAAGAAAGAAAGAAAGAAAGGCAGATGGGAAAACTAAAAGGGAAAAGAAAGAAGGAAAAGAAGAAAGAGGGGAAACTATGGTAGAAGGAAAAATAAAAAAGTAAGGAAGACGGAATAGAAAAAAAGTGAGGAAAAAACAGGAAGAGGAAAGAGGGAAAATGAGGAAAAAGAATCAACAATCAATTCCGTTTCAGTCACCTATAGATGATAAAATAGGAAAAGGTTAGATGGATGAATGAAAAATCAAATGATGGAAAATGATATTGATTAAATAAAGGAGAAAGAGGAGTAGAAAGAATGTAAGGAAGAAAGAAAGGAAGACAGCGGTAGAGGAATAAATGAAGAAATGAACAAACAAAATAAATAAATAAATAAATCTTGTTAGTCAAACTCAGGGTCCTACAATAAAAAATGGAAAGAAGAAAGAAAGGAAGAAAGGAGCAAAGGGAGATAAAACTAAGATCTACAAAGTGTATATAATAAATTACAAATATTTACTATAAAATGTCAAGGCGAGGCTGCTGTCAAGAAATAAATGTGTATGTTTGTGTAATAAATGTGTTTGTACCTGATAGCTTGAAATGAATTATGTAAAATTTTAAAATCGTTAACGTTAACGTATAAACAAAGGAGAAGTGTTTGAAAAGGTAGTTAAATAACCTTTAAAAAGTTTAAAAATTCTCTTTGCTGCATCAAATTGGGTGAAAATGTTGATTACATACAGTACAGTATGAGAGTGGTACTTTTCACTTAATGCTAATGCGATGACAATATTTTCCTTCTTTTCCCACATTTCCTATTTTTTGTTACATTCTACAGCATTTTCCTTTGTCACGAATTCTGCGCTGTTGACTCAAGCACACAGGCGGTTAATAAACCGTCGTAACCGTGTACTTACGAAACCTACTGTGGCTCTGGGAAATCAAATTTTTCAATTTGCGACATCATTCGAGAGCCGTTTTTAAGCGCTGCCTCTTCGGCCCCCGCGAGACCTCGACTGATAACTTTTGCCAAGTGAGCGAAGCTTTTACATTATGAATATTTTGGCCTTCGTCTCATCCAAATGAGCTCGAGCAGATAAACAGTGGAAATGATCTGGCACCATTTTCCTAAATAATAAGAGAATAATGAGGTGAAATTGCGGCTAAGACATAAATGCCAAGTTCATGGTTTTTCATACTATCGTGTTTTTCTATAAGCATGTATTAGGGGTGTGTATGGTTCTGGTTTTGGACTGTTTACGCTGTAGCTGTAAATATGCAGAGGTGGTGGAATAAATCAAGAAAGCAGGTTTAGGATTTGGGTGGAATCTAGACATCTTGGAAGTTGTGAAAAGGAAAATGGAGCTGATGAGTTTGGACAATATTTCCCATCACATCACCTTCAGCAAGAATTGCAGGGTGTTAACGTGCGCTACAGGAAGTCTGGAGTCTGAACTTCAATCCTAAATGCGTTGTCTTTGCTGTAGACTGAAGACATTTGGGTCAAAACATGAATATGAGAAGAGAGTTTAGCTTTTAGTTCAGCTTTTATCTCCTGGTATGTATAGGTACACGTGTTAAAGGACATAGAATATAACACATTTCGGATCAGACCACCCAATCTGTAGGCGAGCAAAAATATTGGAACATGTGACTAACAGGTGTTTCTTGTCACCCAGGTGTGTTCTGTTAGATTGATTGTTTAAACAATTAAAAAAAAAAAAAAGTTACATTAATAAGGCACATGGTTATAAATGTTTATGAAAAGACATGACAGGGTATAGTAATGTTTGTAATGTATTTATAACTGGTTAGCAGAATGCATTATGCATTAGAATCATTTATTCTATAGTAAACACTCATAGACTTGTGCGTGTGGACGCTCCACATAATAAAAGAAACATTTTGTTTGACAAAGTAAAAACGTGTAAACGTTGGCGTTGTGACATTTTTGTGTTTGTTAGGATGTTTATTTAATATTTATGGAAGGTGTCAGTGCTTTATAACACTTAAAATGCTTTACAAAATTATCCAGTCTTCAGGACAGAGGAGTTTACCCTTTCTGGTTTCTCAGTAAAATGACAAGCTGCGTTTTTTTTAAACTTGTCTCGTGGATGTTTCACAGCATTAAATGTAACTATAAACCGTTAAAATGAGTGATGTGTCGTTCAGTAATAAATTAAACATTGTAATCATTGGCAGATCGCTGTGGTATAAGTTGAATAACACACTCCAGACTGTTCTATTATATGAAAATAATCCACTTCGGCATGGCAACGGCACTCCTCTTAGCGTCGTGCTTCATCACACCACTCCGGCCTGCATTGTTTTCATAAAATCGTTATTTCTTACATAAGCATTATGTTGCCAAAACCAAATAAAATTCGGCTCCAGTTTGTTAGTGCATTACGTTTAAGTCAAAGACTCACCGTCAAGTCCTTGTAAAATTCTTGACAAAAGTGATATCGTCTGTGGTACGATTTCCTGATAATCTCTCTGGTATAATTGATTTATTAAAGGAAGAAAAAGCCAGACAGCTTTTGTGATGTACTATAGACCCCTGGGTGAGACACGTCACTGTGACGTCTACAGGGATTTTTAACAGTCAGTATTTGTTTTTTTGTTTTTTTAATTATGCTGTTGGGTGTCTGAATTGGAAAATCGTTCTTAAACACATTGTTTTTTACCTCATACTATTGAATCGGACATCTTTCCAAGACGGTTGTGGTTACGTGCAATTAGGAGGGATAACTGGTCCAAGGAGCGCCATGCTTGCAGTCCTCTCAGGTACGTAATTAAGAATATAACATGCTTTCCTTGTTATTTAGCTAACATGCCTAATTTATATTGCATTAACAAACCTATGTAGCTCACCTAAATTACACCAAAAAACTAGCTAACACTAGATAGCTAGGTCACGTTCTTACTGAGGAGCTGTCAATAATGGACACATTTAACTAGCTAACGTTTATGGCTTTCAGTGCCATGAAATTCTCAAGGTTTATGTCGAACATTACGTCTTGAACATGCCCACGAACAGCAGATTGTAAGCATCAATAGACTTGTATGTGTTCAATTTATCTCTAATATAAACAATCAGAGGTTTTTTTTGTGTTTTTTTTTAAGATATGTACAGTATATATTACGGTTAATGCAAGCTAGGGCACCGCTTCGCATTATTTAGCCCCTTCTAGAGTTACACCATCTGAAAGTGTTCGTTTATGTAACTGAATAGCCGAAGTACTAATCCATAATAATTAGTAATAAGTCGATAACATTTTACCTGGTCAATCTGATTCCTAAATAAAATTCTTGATAGATTCTTCAGTCGGATTATAACCAAGCAGCATCAGGTTTCTAGGCTACTCGGCTACGAACACCAAAGGGGCCTATACAAAGGTGGTTGGTTTCACTGGTATTAGTATAATAATGTGTTCTGAATACTACTGATGATATATCATATTAACAATTCATAATACATAATAAAGATAGCTAGAAAGTGCAGTGCATATTCATAAATAATTAGCACAATACGTATAGTTCCTCTTGAATGTATTATGACAAAGGTGGAGATTTACATAAATGGAGCATTGCATAAGCAAACTGGGCGGGGCTGTGTGACATAATTCAGTTGTGCAGATTTAAGCGTTATGCAAATGAGAAATGCTGATGTTCCATTTTGAAATTTTGTCATGCTGTTAATTTTCTAGGAAAATGATCAGCGACAGGGCGGTGTGATGTGGCCCGAGTTACTGTTACAACGCTGAAGTTGATTATTTTCCAACATTCATAAAGAATGACACTTTTTTTATCCATTTATTGTTACATTTAATGTTGTCGAACATGTTATACAAGTTAGTTCCTGTTATCACTTACACTATAGCAGCTATAAACTGTCGTTCTGACTGTTACAAAACACTTGTGTATCTATCTATCTATCTATCTATCTATCTATCTATCTATCTATCTATCTATCTATCTATCTAAAAAACAGTAGTTTTTCAAGGAGTGGTTCGATGTTTGTAATTGCATGTGTACTTTTCTGATTTACAAGAAAAAAGTCCTGGGACACTTTCCTGCCTCTCTTCCCCTTTCTAAAAGCCACCATGCCTTAAACCAAGCTTTACAAGGAACAAAAACCAGACAACCGCTATATCCTCATCACCACCAGAGAATAAACAAATAATAGGCTACTCAAAATAGTATATAATAATAGGTTGATTAGTAATAATAATAATAGATTTGTGAATAATTTCCCAGCAATACAGTAGTACTGCATTACAAAACAAATAACTGTTTGATGATACTTTATTTAATGTCTACACAGATACTGTACATGTTCTGTTTTTTTTTTTTACATAAAAAAGTGTTAACATTTTATCAGACCAACTACAAAACTTTAAAATCAGCTTCTTTCAGTCAGGTTGTGCTTATTTTTAAAAACTGTGATATTTCCATGATTTTGAAAAGCGTATTATGACATCCCAATATCAATGTTATATCATCCAGATCTAGTAGTATTATAAATCCTGGTTGATAAGAGAATAATCAGGTAAAAATGGAGCCATGAGATATACATCAAGTTATTTATTTACATAAATTACAGTACATCACCTATTTTACCTATTTACTTACATAATGCAACACCTTTACAATGATACAGCTAATTATACTTTATATAGTGGAGTATGTGTTGCTTATGGAGTGGATTTCTAAATAAATCGACATTTGATCTGCTTTTAGCAAGCGGCGATCCTTTAAACCAGAGGATCTGCCGTCGCCATGTCCTCTTCACCACCGGATTGTGATTGTGTCCTCACAACATGGCGGATTTGGGTGGAAAACAGCAACGGAAAAAAAGAAAAAAAAGAAAAAGAAGCATCTATTAGGCTAGTAATTGCGGCGTGATTAGCAGATGCCGAGTGCTTGGCATGGAGCAGCTTTTCCTCGAGTTTGGACGAAGTCTACCTACTGCTGCGTCCTGATACAATACAGCAGGCTGAACAGTCATACATCCTTCATGTCCTCGTCTGTCTGTCCTCTTCTCTTCTCTTCTCTTCTCTCCTCTCCTCCTCTTCTATCAATCGTTCCCCTCCTCCTCCTCCTCCTCCTCTTCATTGCTGCTCCTCTGCTTGGCTGGATCAGGCCCAGCTGGCTTCATTACGCTCCCTCACTATTCCACATTCGGCTGTTTTTTGTCTGTTGCACATTTCTCGACTGTTTTATCTCGAGCGCTGTCTGTCCTGCAAGCTCATAAATATTTCTCTGGCTTTCCTACATCCACACACACCCACACACACCCACACACACACACACACCCACACACACACACAAACACAGACTGGCTGCTATTGAAGGAACTCGTATACTCATTGTATTTTTTTTTTTAATTAATCTTTGTGTCATGTGATTTAAACCAGATTTAAACCAGAGCCAATGAGGCTTGGCGCTTATACAGCATGTGTAAACACTTCTGATTGGTCGAAGGCTCTCCAGTAGCGCCCCCAGGCAACATATACCCATTTTAGGTTTCATTTCAATTATTAATCTCACCCCTCCCTAACATTAATCTAACAAAACAACCGTCTTTCCATCAATTGCATTTTCTGAAATGGAATATTTCATTTATAATATTCGCTATTTTTATGCTCTGTAGCACAGCTATACACTCGGTAATGCATTGTGGGTTGAGATGGCATCTGACAGCTATGTTGAGTCGTATGTGTGTGTGTGTGTATGTGTGTGTGTGTGTGTGTGTGGCAGGAACGGCAGCCAGATGGTTGCTGGAGGCCCAGGGGAGGGGAACTGGGGCAGCGTTGGCACCGCTGGCACGCATAGCCTCATTCTGACCTCGCGCTCTCTCTCAAAGGGCAAGACACAAACCTAGTGTGTGTGTGTGTGTGTGTGTGAGAGAGAGAGAGAGAGAGAGAGAGAGAGAGAGAGAGAGAGAGAGAGAACAGCATGACCTGGGAAGGTACCAGTGCATGACACACCGAGCCACTAACTCGTACGATTATAGGATAAACAGAAGGATTATATGAAGCATAGAGAGATAAATATGTCTCCATGCTCATCTTCTGCCCTCTAATATATCTATTTTGAAGTAAACATCATAGACGGGTCGTTTGTGTTTCAGAAAATTTAAGCTAGAAACATCTTTTGATTCTAGCACGAGGTCTGCTCGCCGAACGATCTGATCTGCTGAGTTATTTATGGCGTGTCATTACTTATTTATTTGATTATTTTGTAAATTATTTATCTATTGAATTATTAATTCATCTTCATGACAAGCCTTGAATTATGGATGACTTAATTTGAGATTATTGCATTCAGATGCCACATTGTTGCCGGCTTGGCTCTCGTTCGAGCATCAAGGCACATGAAGAAATTAAATCTACCTCCCAGGCCAGTTTGTCTTCATTTGAAGCCAGCCAGGGACAGGTGACGACAAGGACAGAGGAACTTGTGAGGAAAATGAAAAGATTCGTGTAGCTATTCATCAGAAAATTACCTCCACACGCTGCGATCTTTGCTAGCCCTAATGACCTTTGTTTGTCCTTTATTATTTAGGTGTCTAAATCAAACAATAAAACATCTTCCTGCTAACAAAATGAAAGTAAGTAAAGAACTTGAAGATAATTTAAGCAGATATGATGTGCTGTCTGAAATCCTGCTACGTCCATGCTAGCAAGCGAGGACTGATTAGCAGGGTATGTTTGCATCATGCTAGCTGGACTCTTGTTTATTAGCAGGGCTGGTAAATGCTACCTTTTAGCTGGATCATTCTTCATTTGCGGTGGCAGGTGCTGTCCCTCTACTTTGCAACAGTTGAAATAAACTTTAAATACCAATAAATCATAAAATGTTTGCATGTTTGTATTCTGTAGGGTAAACACAATTTGTACACTGTTAAAAGTTACATTTTTGTTTTAAAATACATATTTAATTGAGTTTGAGAGATTTCATGTGTAACAAAATGTGCATGTTACCGCCATACCTCAGAGAGGTATCATGGACTGTAATTGCAACAATATAACATTTTTAACACAAATAAAGTGGTTATATTATGAATATAGATTTTATTTAACATGTACAATTTAATTCTTTTTTTTTTTTTTTAAATACATATTTTGTTATATTTGAAGAAAATGTTGTGTCCCCCAACTTCATGTCTGTGGTGTTACAACAATGGATGTCTCCACTTTGAGAAAGGGGGGCGGGGATTTTTTTTTTACTACTTCCTGTGTGTAAAGGTCATTTCAGGTGCTGGTTGATCTGAGGGGCGCATGATGAGTATATTCCTTCTTATTAATTTTCTTAAATTTTGCTAAATTTCGGACAATTTCATGTGTCACACTTTATTAGTGTCTGTGGTGTTATGTTGATAACTTGCAGATCTGACATATTTTAATCAAAATTCTTTGGTGTTACTGTCTGTGGTGTTACTGTCTGTGGTGTTACCAGGAAATACAGTAACACCACAGACTCCATAGTAAATCCACAGACAATATACAACCAGAAATGTTGTATTTTTAATGAAAAGCATATATTTTTCCTTAGGGCATTCATAATCATATAATTTTATCACTCTTCTCTGGTACAATTAGTGCAGTTTTATAAGGAAATGAGCTGGTAAGTTTTATTGAGCATCTTGCAGAACCAGACACAGTTCTTCTGGAGACTTTGACTTTCGCACTTGCTTCTTATTTTTGCAGCAAAACCCAGCAGCCTTCATTGTGTTTTTGTCTGAAAAGCGTCTCTTACGTAATATGCTGCTTTCTTTAATGACATACAAACATTTTTCTGTAACATTTAATTTTGTGCTAGAAAACTAATGTTTGGGAATCTAAAATGTTTTTTTTTTTTTTTTTTTACTGACTTGATAATGTAAGTCATAAAATAAAAAAATACAACAAAGTTTGTACTAAAAGTAATAGGGTGCCTAAAACTTTTGCACAGTACTTTACATTTTTCTCTCTCTAAATGTTGTTGTTTTATCAAAGTATATTCTTTTTGTAATCTTACCCATGATTAATTTCATTATTTTGTTCAACAAACTTTTTAATTGTTACACCTTTTATTAATATGAAGTCTGTAGTGTTACTTCAAAACGTATCTGAAATTTCTTTCCTTCAGAGCCATTTAATTATATAATTTAAAGTTTTTAGACCATAAAGTGATTTTAATCTTTTAGAATAAACATTATAAAGGAACCACATACCATTTTCATCTTTTTTTTTTTTTTTTTTTTGGTTTATGTCAAAAAAAAAAAAAGAAAGAAAACTATTCTCCTTTGGCAGAAATAAGGGCCAAGATGAACAATTAAACATATTTATTTTAAAAACTGAAATTTAAATGAAACAATGAAACTGAATCCTTAAAGTTATTTATTTTTCTTAATTATTCCCTAAAGTTGCATATTTCTACTCATTTTAGAACCAACCAAAATTTTACTTCAAATACTGGTAACGCAACAGACATAAGTGGATGTGTCACCAGTATTTGATTAAAATTATTTAAAAATCAAAATGTCCTTAAGCTTACATTTGACTGGACATAGCATATTAAATGAATTTTAAATGCATAACAATGCATTTAATTATTAAAAAAAACAAAAAAACAAGCATTTTTACTAATTCTGCCTCTCGTTTGCCACCCCAATTGAAGAATGACCCAGCTATCGTTTTCCTATGAAATAGCTTCTGTTTCTACACATTTATGACTTTTACATATGTACACATACTTATACATATACATTAAGTATTCATTAGGTTCCAACTTTTGTTCTTAGAAATCGAAATTTCATCATATTTATTTATTTATTTATTTTACACTGCTCTTTAGGTTGGTCACGTCCAAAAACTTAATTGTAGCAACGTCTTGGTGAGGAATTGAGCTTGAGTGACCTTAAAGGAAACCGTCATCTTCTTCTTAATCCTCTTTCTCCTCAATGGGAGCACAGGGCCTCAGCAACACTCCTCCAGCGGACTCTATTGGGGGCGATTCTCTTCAGCTGAGCCCATGTCCACCCTGCTGTCTTCATTTCCCCCTCTGTGCATCTTCTCCAGGTTTGTTTTGGTCTTCCAACCCTCCTCTTGCCTTGCGGGTTCCATTGCAAGGCTTGTCTTGTGATGTTTTCTGGGTCTTTCCGGAGGGTGTGGCCTATCCAACCCCATTTCCTTTTCCGGATTTCTTGGTCGATGGGGGTCTGCTTTGTTCTTTCCCACAGTCTGACATTGGATATCTTTTCAGGCCACCTGATGCGCAAGATGTTCCTGAGACATCTGTTGACAAAGGTCTGGAGCTTGTTTACTGCTGTCTTGGTAAGTCTCCATGTTTCCGAGCCATACAGAAGGACTGCTTTGACGTTGGTGTTAAAGATTCGGACTTTGGTCTGCTGTGCAAAAGCTGTAGAGCTCCAGACAGGACGTAAGGTGTTAAAGGCGTGCCTGGCTTTGTTGATGCGGCTCTTGATGTCCTCGTCCGCTCCCCCGTCCTTGCTGACGACGCTTCCTAGGTATACAAACTTTTCCACGTCGTTGATGTTGGCACCTTGTAGTTGGATCGGGTCTTCCTTCTTGTTGTTGATCCTCATGGCTTCGGTTTTCTTAACATTTATTTTCAGTCCCGTTTTTGCTGCTTCCTCTGAGAGCTTGTTGAGTTTCTGCTGTGCATCCTGCTGCCTGTGTGACAGAAGGCTGATGTCGTCCGCAAAATCGAGGTCTTCCAGCAGTTTGTTGAATGTCCAGCGAATTCCTGTGTTGGCATTTTCTGTAGACTTCTTCATGATCCAGTCCACTACCAACAGGAAGATGGTAGGTGACAACATGCAGCCCTGTCGCACTCCGGTGCGTACCTCAAAAGGCTCAGTCAATTTTCCCTTATGTACCACTTGACATGAGGAGTTGCTGTATAGTTGTTGGAAGATAGTGATGAATTTGGGTGGTATCCCGTAGTGTGTCATAAGCTTCCAGACGACCTCTCTGTCCACACTGTCAAAGGCCTTCTCGAAGTCCACAAAGACTGCGTAGAGTGGAGACTGCCATTCCAGGGACTGCTCGATGATGATGCGTAGAGTGGCAATGTGGTCAATGCATGACTTGTCCTGCCTAAAGCCCGCCTGCTCGTCTCTCAGTCTTTTGTCCAGCGCCTCTTTCAGTCTGTGCAACATGATGCGTGTCAGTATCTTGCTGGGGACAGACAAGAGCATGATGCCTCTCCAATTGCTGCAGCTGGATAGGTCGCCTTTCTTGGGGAGTTTTACTAGGTGTCCTTTCCTCCACTCATCTGGAACCTGTTCTTGCTCCCAGACTTTCTGAAGCAGGGGGAAGAGCATGTCAGTTGTTGTTTTAATACTAGCCTTCAAGGCCTCTGGTGGTATACCATCAGGGCCAGCAACTTTGCCGGCCTTTATCTCTTTGACTGCCTTGGTGATCTCGGCTCTGGTGGGTACATCAGTGTTTATATCTAGTAGGCTGTCTGCTGGTGGGATAGATGGCAGTTGTTCTGGTGGAGGTCTGTTTAGGATTTCTTCGAAGTGTTCAGCCCATCTTGCTCTTTCTTGACTTTCGTTTGTGATGGTTTGTCCTTCCCTGTTCTTGACAGAACATGTTGGTTGGTTGTTCTTGCCTGCAAGAGTCCGGGTAATTTCATACAGTGTCTTCATGTTTCTCTGCTCTGCTGCTGCTTCTGCATCCACTGTAAGATCATGGATGAATTTCCTTTTGTCTGCTCTGGCGCTCTTTTTGACTTTCTTGTTGGTATCCTGGTATTGAGTTTGTAGCTTTGTTTTTTCGTGGCGGTCTTGGCAGTGGTTGATCTTTTGTTTCAATTCTTTCCTTTCATTTACAAGGTTCAATGTGTTGACTGTGAGCCACTCCTTGTGTTGTTTTTCTCTCTTCCCCATGACTTCTAGGCAGGTGTCCGTCCAAGCTTTCTTTAGACTCTGCCAGTGGTCCTCCACCGTCTCCTCCATCAGGTTGGCTAACGCCTCAAAGCGGTTTTTCAGGCTGCACTGGTACTCTGTCGCTTTCCGGGCATCTTTCAGGTGTTGGACATTGTACTTGAAGGCCGGCCTCTGTGCCTGGTCCCTGTGTGCCCTCAGTTTCAGCTTCAGCATTGCCAGGACTAGGTGGTGGTCTGACGCAGCATCTGCCCCTCTCTTTACTCTGACATCTAGCAGACTTCTTCTCCATTTCCGGCCAATGGTAAAGTGGTCGATTTGGTTTTCTGTCTTACCGTCAGGAGAGGTCCATGTCTTCTTGTGGATGTCCTTGTGTGGGAAGATAGTGCCTCCAATGACAAGGTCGTTGAAAGCGCAGAAGTCTGTGAAGAGTTCCCCGTTCTCATTAATGTCTCCCACTCCGTGCTTGCCCATGATGAGTTCCTTGTTGGAGTTGTCACTTCCTACCTTGGCATTCAGGTCTCCCATGAGGATCTTCAGGTCTCTTCTGTGGGTCTTGTCAATGGCTGCTTGTAAAGCGCTGTAGAATTCTTCTTTCTCTTCCTCCTCTGCAGCGTTGGTTGGCGCGTAGCAGTGGATGATGGTGATGTTTCTTCCTTTGGATTTGAATCTTGCAGTTAGAATCCTTGGTGTAACTGGTTCCCAGTCTAACAGTGCCCTGGTTGCTGCTGGTGACATGAGCAGTCCAATTCCATGCATGTGATCTTCCGAGTAGATGATGGTTTCTCCGCTTGCCAGTCTTTTCTGACCGTTTCCAGTCCATCTCGTCTCGCACAGTCCCAGTACCTTGATGTTATAGTGCTTCATTTCCTTCACAACTTGGGCTGTCTTCCCGCTCTCATACAATGTGCGGACGTTCCATGTTCCGATCTTGATTTTGGTCTTGGCTGAGAGAAGATTTGTCGGCGCACTGGTTTCCTGAAGGATTTCACCAGCTCGCGTCATAAGCTCTTCTGAAGAGGAATCGCTCCCAGTCAGGTTGCTTTCTGGTTGTGTTGCTATGGTTTCTGTAACAGTAGCTTTTTTACAGGAATGGGTTGTTGACCCATAGCCCAACCCCCAACCTGGAGGACCAGGGACCACGCTTCGTCTGGCCTCTCTCCTTCAACCTGTCTGGCATGGGAGACCCTACCCGGAGCACGAAGCTCCAGCCAGCATAGCTATCCGGGTCACTGAGGCACGCAAGCCCCCAAACCCCGACAAGGTGGTGGTCCTTTTGGGAGTACCGTCATCTTAAACCACATTAAATATGAATATTTGTGATATGTTTAATGATTCTGTTGCTTTATGCTGTATTTTTGTTATTCCTGTTATTCCTGTATTCTCAGCATTTTCCCTTGTGGGATCAGTAAATCTATCCATCTATCTATCTATCTATCTATCTGTCTATCTGTCTGTCTGTCTGTCTGTCTGTCTGTCTGTCTGTCTGTGAGAAGTTAGAAACTGTGTGCTGCACTGATGTCACAGTTACTATGGTGAATAATAGGAAAAAATTTTTGCAACAATCTCAAACATAAGGAATAATGGTAAGGTTTTGGCGTTCACTAAAACCAAAAAGCAGGAGTTTCTTGTCTCGCTCACCATTTTCCGGCAATGTTCAATGTCATGTTAATGAGAAATCCCAGTAGATGCAGTGGAGACATCGGTGCAAATGTCTCGCAGATAGGATTCTATGAGATGATGAGTGTGATTTACGTTTACAGCATTTGGCAGACATCCTTATCCAGATTGACTTACATGTATCTTATTTGTACTGTACAGCTAAGCAGTTGAGGGTAAGGGCCTTGCTCAAGGGCCCAGCAGTGGCAGCTTGGCAGTGCTGCGATTTGAACTCACAGCCTTCCAATCAGAAATCCAAAGTCTTAACCTCTGAGCTACCACTGCCCCCCAGAGTACAGATGACAAGGTGGACAGATTAAAGGACTAAAGCGCTGCCGCATCGCTCTCTTTCGGTAGATATGGAACAAGGGCTAAATCCCACTGCACCACTATCAGCAGGTAATCCAATGGCATTGTGGGTAACATAGGAAAAGGTTAACTAAAGTGAAACCAGAGTATTAACATGTCTGATGTCAAAATCTTGGATGCTGTTAAAGATGACATGTTTATTATAAAGATTAAAGTAGTCCATGATGGACTGTCAGTTTTTTTTGGCATGTGTCGGACTTAAACACGTGACCACCAGCTAGTCACACTGCTAATAAATTAGATCTTGCTGTATTAATTTCTTCAGTAATCCAAATCATGGCAAAGCCTCACTTTAACTCTGAACTCTGTGGTAAGGTTCTTAGATTTCTTAATTCTTAGTGTCCCCTCTGAAACTATTGGAATGGCAAAGCCCTTTTTTTTCTGTAGTCTGAAGACATTTGAGTTTGAGGTCAAAAGATGGATATGAGACAAGAATTTAGAATTTCAGCTTTTATTTCCTAGTATTTATATGTAGATGTGTTAAATGACATAGAACATAGCACATTTTGTATCAGACCACCCAATTTGTAGGTAAGCAAAAGTATAGGAACAGATCATTCTTGAAGTAAATTAAAGTAGATAACATTTAATATTTGGTTGCATATCCCTTGTTTGCACTGATATGCACTGACATCACCAAATTGTTGCTTTCTTTATGTTGTTTAACATATCTAGATGTAAATACCAGGAAATAAAAGCTGAATCCTAAACTCTCGTCTCATATCCATATTTTGATCTCAAACCCAAATGTCTTTGGTGTTTAGCACAACAAATGAACTGGCCTTGCTGTTCCAATAGTTTCAGAGGGGACTGTATAACGTAGCATGTGCTAGCTCTGCTCATAATAATTATAATAATAATAATCAGAGCTCACCATCACACTACTGACCATCAAAATATCTGAAGTCTCGCCCCTCTTTCCCCTCAGTGTGTAATACCCTTGGTTATACTGGCACTTAGTGTTGACATCAGATAATCATCTCACATCTGGCTGTGTCTCGATACCTCATTTAAAAACCCTCCACAATTCATTTAAAACACGCCCGCAGGCTGTTCATCATCACTTCCAGCACTATTTAAAACTTGTGAGATTGCCATGCCAATAAAAATGCACAAAGAACAGTAAAAGATGCGATGTATGGTAAACTGCGTTTCCTGTCTTCTCAGTTGCCCCATAATGAAGCATTCATTATGATTATTTTATAGGTTTGAAGTTTTTAAAAAACTACCCCGAATGCATTACTATGCATAATGAACAGCTGTTGTGGCAACAAGCACATACATTATGCATAAAAAATTATTTCACTTTTGATTGTAGATGCTGATTTATTGAGACAAGTCTAGCTTCCTACAGTAATGGATTTGGGATGCGCTTCTGCTGCGTTATTTCCATAATTAATAATAGGGAGGCAGTACATTATATATGCGTGCTGTTTATAAGTTGAAGTGTACTTGAGCCGTAGTAAACACAATGTTGCATTCGAGCTTCAATCCACAGCCAGTTAATTATGCACCAGACCATCCTCAAAGCTATAAATACATAAAACCCGTAATTCTGGTGAGCCTGGGCCTTTTCTTTATCGGTATTTAATGTTAGTGGACTGTATCTGCGCCATTAGATTTAAAAAAAAGCATTATTTTGTTTTGCTGTCTTCACAAAAAAAAAAAAAAAAGAGAGAGATTGTATGCAAAAAAAAGGCCTCACATGCTCCATAACGCCATGGAGCGTCAGTGTTCAAGAAACTGAAGTAATAGTGTCGAGTCCAAAAGTCTGAGTCCGCTGCCAAGAGCTGTTTCATTTCATCATTTATCAAAAAGTAATACAAAATTGTACTCAGTTGATATTAATTATTCAAGAATACATTATTTAAAACTGAGACAAGCCATTTTTAGCTGTCTGAGAAACTGTCATGAAATTAAAATATGCTTGAATATACAGTACGTCCTGTGTACCGAGAACTGTTTTTCTCTTTTTTTTTTTTTTTTTTTTTACTTTTTTTTAAATCAAACGCTGCATGATATATTACTAATATTTAGGGCGTCCCAGAATTAATAACTCAGTCCCTGAAACAATTGGCAGTCACAGTTAACGGAAACTAAAACATAAACTACTAAAGAAATCTCTTTTTCCAAAATAAAGGTATCAAATATACCATAAATCCACCTTTTTTGCTAGTCTCACCTTCAGCTACACAAAGTACTTCCCTTTTAATTGCACATTATTCATTTTAATTCATTAATCAATCAATCAAATTATGTTTTGTCCAATGCAAATAATGTACTATGGTGTAATTAATAAACCAAATTTCAAATGTAAACTGAAAATGAATTAAAAAATAACCCGAATTTCAAATGTAAACTGAACTATAAAAAAATAAAACTTCTTTAAAAAAAAAAAAAACCTAAAGTATTTCCAGTAATACTATTTCACTGTTATTTGTAAAATGTTTAATATGAATATTGCTTTATGAAGTGCAGTTTCCAATGTTACTCCAAAGACCAAGAAATTAAAAGTAAGACATTCTACATTTTTTGAAAGCTCCTTAATTGTGTTTTGTGCTTAACTGATTTTGTATTTTTTTTTTTTAACTTTTAAACGTAAAATATTTGACTTTGATATTACTTCTTTGACAGTCTGCACTTCTAAACGGTGTGTTTTTATTGGCCGAAAGTCAGTATCGTGTGTTAAAAGATGCCACCAGTTAACACCTTGTCTTTGGAGTGTGTGTGTTACCACTTCATACAAATTGGTGTGTTAACAGTTTATTCAGATTCAGTGAAGCGTTTTGAACACCCCGTAAACTTCCAAGAAATAGGTTCAAGTTAAATAGACTAGAATTATAAACATATAAGTAGGAAATAGGTATAAGTGAACTGAAAATGTTTTTTATTGATTGACTGATTTTTTTTTTGGCCTTATTCAGTTGACAATATTGGGTAATCTGTAATAAAACTTTTTTTTTTTTTTTAAAGCCCTATGTGTTCAAAAACTGTCATTTGTATTTCATATATATTTCAGTTTTATATAAGCATTTATCCAACACCTAACAATATTCTTTTGTACCCTACTGAAGGCCTCAGTGGAGGAACCTGGATTTCATGCTCAGCTCTCTGGTTGAATGCCACATGAGCTGGACAGGATTTTGACTAGAATTAATGGACTGAAGACACGCCGTTGGGGAATTATTTATTTCTGGCCCCGAGGAGGGTTAGGAGCAAAATAAACAACTAATAAATCATTTGTGTGGCTTTTTGTCACATTGTGTTAAACTACTGCACCTGACTGCTGCTACTCTTTCAGTCCAGAGGACCAGAGTGACAGACTTCATCCACCATCCTCATCCTCACTTCATCCCAACTCTTCATCCTCTACACCTTTTTTTCATTCACCCAACCTCTTTATCCTCACAGCTGATTGCGTTTTACCCGTGTGTTACACTTGACTCCTTAAAACCAATGAAGCTCCTCATCCTCATTTCACTCTGACTCATTGGCTTCACGTCCTTCTTTATCCTCATGTAACCTCACTCCTAATCCACACTTACTCCCCCGCCTCATCCTCACTTCACGGCAACTCCTCATCCACAATCATTCTCACAACATCCTCAGTCTTCATCCTCATTCCTCATCCTCACTTACTCCTAATCCTCACTTACTTACCCACGTCATGCTCAATTCATCCTCACTTTATCGTCTCTTCATCCTCATTTGACCTCACTCCCTCACCTTCCTCATCCTCACGCCACTGCAAATCCTTATCCACATTCAGCCTCACTTCATCCTGAGACTTTATCCTCACTGCTCATCCTCACTCTACCTCACTACTAATCCTTACTCACTCACCCAAGTCATCCTCACTTTTCATCTTCACTTCATCCTGACTCTTCATCCTCATGCATCGTTCTCGTTTAACCTCACTCCCTCACCTTCCTCATCCTCGCATCACTGCAAATCCTTATCCACATTCAGCCTCACTCAGTTCATCCTGAGACTTTATCCTCGTTGCTCATCCTCACACCACCTCATTCACACACGTGCCTCATCCTCACTTCAAACTCTTTGACATTTCTCTCATTTCTCATCCTCGCTCAACCTCAATCCTAAGCCTTGCTCACACACCCACATCCTCACTTCACTCCAAACCATCCCCCACACTCATCTTTACTTTACCCTGAGTCTTCATCCTTATTCCTCATCCTCACTCTACCTCACTCACACACCCGCCTCATCCTGACTTTACCCTGACTCTTCATCCTCATTCCTTATCCTCGCTCACCCTCCTACCTCATCCTCACTTCATTCCCATTCTTTGTCCTCACTTCTCAAACTCACCCAACAAAAAATGTTAATCTTCATTCACCCATCTTCATCACCTTTACCTTTACATTCCTCATCCTCACTCTACCCTGACTCGTTCTGACTTCACAATGATGTTTTATCTACATTTACTCACCTCCGTCATTCTTACCCAACCTCCTTACTCTCCTCACTTCGTTATCTCTTTATTCTCACTTCACCTATATTCTTCATCCTCAATCTTCATCCACTCAAATTCATCATCTTTACTTTGTCCTCATCTTTCATTATCTTCTCTTCACCCCTACTTTGTACTTCATACTGTCCTCCTTATCCTCATTTCACCTCACCACTTTGTTCTCACTTCACTTCCTTATCACTCCCCAACCTCACGCAGTAAACCTCCTCATCCTCACTTTAACCCAACTCATTCTCAGTCCTTACAAACAAAATTCCTTTCCCGAACACTTTGTTATTACAGGTTCTTACAAACTCTTTTCCCTCACCTCTTGAATGAAAATTCCTCAAATGTCCTTCACCTCTCCTTTCTTTATTCACCAAATTCATCATTTTAAAGGAACATAACCTCCAAAAACAACGACAGTCTCAAAGGATAGACACACACTTACACTAAAATTATCTTTCGGTGATTTCCTCAGTAAACAAATTCCCTGTTGTTTAACGTGGCAGCTCCATTTCACAGCCTTGTCACAGAAGCTGGAGGTAAAGCTCAGAAGGCATGCCGGATATTATTCCCTAGAGCACACTTTAGCTTCAGAATGGCTCAAGAGAATAATGACTGTATGGATTCACTGGAGGTGCAAAATTCCCAAGAGACCGAAAATCTGTGAGTGACAGGAAGAGAACAGAAGGCCTGGTTTATTATTAGATAATAGATTTAAAGTGTGATGTATTACAGTTTCCTTCGGGGTAAAAAAAAAAAAAAAAGAAAAGAAAAGGGTAAAAGAGATCTGTTAGGGTCTGTGAAAAAAATATGTATTATATACATGTAAATTAGATATTGGAAATAGTTTTTGGTTTCAAAATAGTAAATTACAATTACAAAAACCTCTGGTATTTCTCCTTTATTTGTTTCTTTTTTTATTCTTTTTTTTTTTTTTTTTGGCTAAAAAATTAATAAACGATCTTGATGTGCATCAGCAAATACTGATTGCTCCTAGCAAGAAGATGGTAAATTCAAGATTAGCAAAGTGTACTGCTAATGCAGTCCACTACAGATTCAAATATTTTAATCACCCCAAATTTATTGAGCGCACCTGTTTAAAGCATCATGATGTTAGCTGAAACTAGCTACCACTGCAGTGAACATGGGTGGGTGGCTAGCTGGGTCAGAAACATTAGCTAAACAGCTAAATGGCTCAAATTTTCAGTCGAAATTTGTCAGCTCAACTAGATTCATGCTAAAATGTACTCCAGGGGATGTTTCTGTTTTTGTTTTGGCATATTTGGATTTATGAATATTTGATTTCTAGATTTATTTGTGCTGGTGAAACAAGTAGAAACAATTTGAAAAGAGTCAATATTTTGTTTTTTGAAAACAATACTACTATTTAGTGTGTGCCAAGAAAAACTAAAATAAAAATAAAACGTTGTTGTCATTTTCCCATTTTCATTCTGAAGCAAAAAAATGTGCGGACTATGCAAAAAGCCATTATATAATGATGATGATAACACTGATGGTTTGTGAAACGAAGGAAAAAATTATAGATCTGCAACATGGTAGAAAATTTCATTTTAACATTACAATTCAAACATGGATATGTGCAGTGTGTACAGTGTGCATATTGTGACCATAGTATTACAATGTTCTATAATGGATAAAAAAGAAATAGGAGATAAAACCTTATAATACTAAGATCACATTGTATTTATACATACACTGATCAGCCATAACATTAAAACCACTGACAAGTGACATGAATAAAATTGATTATCTCGTTACAGTGGCACCTGTCAAGGGGTGGGATATATTAGGCAGCAAATCAACAGTCAGTTCTTGAAGTTGATGTGTTGGAAGCAGGAAAAATGGGCAAGCCTAAGGATCTGAGTGACTTTGATAAAGGCCAAATTGTGATGGCTAGATGACTGGGTCAGAGCATCTCTAAAACAGCAGGTCTTGTGGGGTGCAGTGGTTAGTACCTACAAAAAGTGGTCCAAGGAAGGACAACCGGTGAACTGGAGACAGGGTCCTGGGCACCCAAGGCTCACTGATGTGCGTGGGGAGTGAAGGCTAGCCCGTCTGGTCCGATCCCACAGAAGAGCTACTGTAGCACAAATTGCTGAAAAGGTTAATTCTGGCTGCGATAGAAAGGTATCAGAACACACAGTGCATCACAGCTTGCTGCGTATGGACCTTTGTAGCCGCAGACCAGTCAAAGTGCCCATGCTGACCCCTGTCCACTGCCGAAAGCGCCTACAATCGGCACGTGAGCATCAGAACTGGACCATGGAGCAGTGGAAGGAGGCGGCCTGGTCTGATGAATCATGTTTTCTTTTACGTCATGTGGACGGCCGGGTGTGTGTGTGTGTATCATTTACCTGGGGAAGAGATGGCACCAGGATGCACTATGGGAAGAAGGCAAGCTGGTGGAGGCAGTGTGATGCTCTGGCCAATGTTCTGCTTGGGTCCTGGCATTCATGTAGATGTTACTTTGACATGTACCACCTACCTAAACATTGCTGCAGACACCCCTTCAAGTGTTCAGGGTGTTGACTTGGCTTCCAAATTCCCCAGATCTCAATCCAATTGAACATCTGTGGGATGTGCTGGACAAACAAGTCTGATCCATGGAGGCCCCACATCACAACTTACAGGACTTAAAGGATCTGCTGCTAACGTCTTGGTGCCAGATACCACAGCACACCTTCAGAGGTATTGGGGGGTCCATGTCTTGGCGGGTCAAAGCTGTTTTGTCGGAACAATATTAGGCAATGGTTTTAATGTTATGGCTGATCAGCGTATATTATCTAATACAGTATAATAAAGTGTATACTGTATTTATATTATTTATGTGTACTGTATAATACTTTATATATAATGCTGCTGTTGTGGGTTTTTTTTTCTTGTGCCTGTTACTTTTCTTCTTTCAATGATTTACACCAGTAATGAATGCTGAAGCGCTGCCAGACCTGAGAAACACTCCTCGGGGACATCTTGGCTCTCTCCTGACACCCCCCCACCCATACCCCCTTCCCCTCCTCCCCACCAAACCCAGCACACTCCTTCTCCAAACCCCCCCAAACCTACCCAAGCACCCAACCCCACACTCACCAACTCTTGTGATCTACATTTTCGAAAAAGAAAAGTGATTCAAATGTTAATTAACTGTTACTTACAGCAGCCGACCTCTAGCACATTCGCCACCTGTGCCGGAATGAGGCGAAATGGCCCTTGAAGCTGGGAAGTGTTGAGCAAACAGTCTTCTGCACAAGGTGCAATCACTGCACGGAGCGCGCCGCGTGGCACTGGAGAAAGCCCCGCGCGTCTGCCGAGCATGGAATCTTATTAGGTAATGACAGAGTAGGAGGTAATCAAGTTGAGATTGTGTTTTTCGCAGAAAGAGGACAAAAGGAAGCAATGGATTCGAGGAGCCAGCTTAGAGAAAGAGCAGAGATGAATGTGGAACCAAATTGAAAGCCGGGAGATTTTTTCGTGGATCTCGGGGCGGCCCTTATGTTCTTGTGCTTTTCTTTGGCCCCCTCGAATTATTTTCTCGAAAACCTGTTATGTGATGAAAGAAAATAATATGTTTTGAATTGTCTTCTATCTGTGCTGATTAAGTCAATGCGTATAATCATAGCTTCTTAACAGCACATCTAATGTCACCCCAGCCTAACCCCCTTTTTATGAACGTATAAATTACACTGATTAACACTGTTGAGCGTTCGTATGTATTTTCTGCTTTATTTCAACACAACAGATTGCATATTGTGGCGATGTGAAAATATGTAACAAGGTGCAAAAATGTCTTTTTAATTCCACGCCGCCAGCGGCGCCCTGCCATTGTTAACGCTCGGAGACGTGTCAAAGTGTCCACATTTTGTCACACATTCAAACGAAGTCAACACGTGCACGAGACACTAGGGGGGGAAAAAACCCTAGAGTGCTTGATAAGCAGTTTATTAGGAATATTAGCAGTCCATAAAAATGGTGTTGTTGATTCTTGGATTCATTAGTGGCTGAAGATATTTGATTATTTAATCGAGTAATGCTATGGTCCTGGTATCGTCTGGCATTATCACAGCCAAGTGACCCTTGCTAATTGGACGACGTTGCTGAATAAGGAGAGAAAGAAGAAAGAAAGAAAGAAAGAAAAAAAAAACTGCGAGTTTCACAATGTCTTTTCACAAGGCAAATGCGGGTAAACTTGAGCTTAGCCAGTAACAAATGGCAACATCTTCTCAGTGTTGGTCAAAAAGAGTCCTTCTGTTTCTACAGCACAGCCATATTTTCACTAAATATGAAAGATTAAAGTATTGGCACACTCGTCTGTGTGATTAAAGTATTGGCACACTTAAAACATTAATACAAACTTGCTGTGTCTTGCTACTCGATAGTTAATCCATGTGAGAAAGACACAGCAGCACCACACACATTTTAAGATCAAATGAAATATATATATATATATATACAGGTGCATCTCAATAAATTAGAATGTCGTGGAAAAGTTCATTTATTTCAGTAATTCAACTCAAATTGTGAAACTTGTGTATTAAATAAATTCAGTGCACACAGACTGAAGTAGTTTAAGTCTTTGGTTCTTTTAATTGTGATGATTTTGGCTCACATTTAACAAAAACCCACCAATTCACTATCTCAACAAATTAGAATACTTCATAAGACCAATAAAAAAAACATTTTTAGTGAATTGTTGGCCTTCTGGAAAGTATGTTCATTTACTGTACATGCACTCAATACTTGGTAGGGGCTCCTTTTGCTTTAATTACTGCCTCAATTCGGCGTGGCATGGAGGTGATCAGTTTGTGGCACTGTTGAGGTGGTATGGAAGCCCAGGTTTCTTTGACAGTGGCCTTCAGCTCATCTGCATTTTTTGGTCTCTTGTTTCTCATTTTCCTCTTGACAATACCCCATAGATTCTCTATGGGGTTCAGGTGTGGTGAGTTTTCTGGCCAGTCAAGCACACCAACACCATGGTCATTTAACCAACTTTTGGTGCTTTTGGCAGTGTGGGCAGGTGTCAAATCCTGCTGGAAAATGAAATCAGCATCTTCAAAAAGCTGCTCAGCAGAAGGAAGCATGAAGTGCTCCAAAATTTCTTGGTAAACGGGTGAAGTGACTTTGGTTTTCAAAAAACACAATGGACCAACACCAGCAGATGACATTGCACCCCAAATCATCACAGACTGTGGAAACTTAACACTGGACTTCAAGCAACTTGGGCTATGAGCTTCTCCACCCTTCCTCCAGACTCTAGGACCTTGGTTTCCAAATGAAATACAAAACTTGCTCTCATCTGAAAAGAGGACTTTGGACCACTGGGCAACAGTCCAGTTCTTCTTCTCCTTAGCCCAGGTAAGACGCCTCTGACGTTGTCTGTGGTTCAGGAGTGGCTTAACAAGAGGAATACGACAACTGTAGCCAAATTCCTTGACACGTCTGTGTGTGGTGGTTCTTGATGCCTTGACCCCAGCCTCGGTCCATTCCTTGTGAAGTTCACTCAAAGTCTTGAATCGATTTTGCTTGACAATCCTCATAAGGCTGCGGTTCTCTCGGTTGGTTGTGCATCTTTTTCTTCCACACTTTTTCCTTCCACTCAACTTTCTGTTAACATGCTTGGATACAGCACTCTGTGAACAGCCAGCTTCTTTGGCAATGAATGTTTGTGATTTACCTAGTGAACCAAACTGAGAGACCATTTTGAAGGCTCAGGAAACCTTTGCAGGTATTTTGAGTTGATTAGCTCATTGACATGTCACCATATTCTAATTTGTTGAGATAGTGAATTGGTGGGTTTTTGTTAAATGTGAGCCAAAATCATCACAGTTAAAAGAACCAAAGACTTAAACTACTTCAGTCTGTGTGCATTGAATTTATTTAATACACGAGTTTCACAATTTGAGTTGAATTACTGAAATAAATTAACTTTTCCACGACATTCTAATTTATTGAGATGCACCTGTATATTCCTAGAAATATTCCTAGTTTCATCTAAAAATAATAGGAAATATTCCAGCAGTATTTTAGTAATCATGACTCACTAATCACCACCTGATAACTAACAGACACTCACTTATGGTTAGTGTTAGGGCTCCATCGATAAAATTTTCCAGAGCAAGAATGTTTTTTGGTACTTATGTTGGTACCCAGTCCGTACAGGATTTCGCAGAGTTTTTTGTGATTGTTGCAGCCAAAAGTGCTTGATTTTTGCTGCGGCTTTTTTCAACAATTGTGATTGCTTTTTTTTTGGCGGAAAACTACTCGAATTGGCGAAACTGCAATTGCAGAAAATTGTTTTGCACGGCCTTTTGCAATGATGTTTGTTGGTAAATGAGAGCTTTTAGCTGTACTCATGTTCGACGGACATTTGGCTGAATGCGTGTTGTGATGACGTCACATGACGCGTCTTGTCCAAAATCTGCAGAAATTTTGAAAAATTTCAAGCTCCTCTGAATATTGCAGAGTTTGCTTGATTTTTACAGAAATAAATTTGTGCCCAAAGTATTGAATCTAACTTTTCAAGAAACGAACAAAAATATACAACAAGAAAGAAGAAAAACACTTTGAAACTGAAAACAGTGGGCTCAGTGGTAAAAATTTGTTAAAAAAAAAAAAAAAAAAGTTAACAGTTTTCTAAGCTTCATTTTCACTAATCATGGTTTATGGATGTTCTGCCAGAGTTTTCATTTACGCTCCACAAGTTCACATTCGCCATTCTGGCACAATCCTTTCATGTGGGCGGGGCTTAACAGTGGTATACTCTCATTGGCTAGTGAGATTTGGATCGACAGCTCCCTGACCAGGAAGACTTCAGTTTCGCGAATTTTGGAGTGTTCTGGATGTGGTTCTCTGTAGAGTTATAGTGTTTTGTAGTGGAAATTACTTACTTAGTTAGTCAGTATATTAGTTCATAATTAATATTTGAGGTTTGGGTGGTCTCATGCGACTACTTTTTCGAGATGAGCTCTCAGGAGCAGCACAGAGCTTCGTCGTCATCGTCAACGTCATCAGCTCCTCAGCTGTCGATCCAAATCTCACTAGCCAATGAGAGAAAATCACTGTTAAGCCCCGCCCACACGTAAGATTTGTGCCAGAATGCTGAACGTAAACTTGCAGAGCATAAATGAAAACTCTGGCAGCGCATTCATAAATCATGATTAGTGAAAAGGAGGCTTCGAAAACTGTTAACAGTTTCAGGGAGTTTTTCATCTCTTCTCTTCTCTCTCAGTGTATATTTCTGTTTATTTCTTGAAAAGTTACGTTCAATAATTTTGGCACAAATATAATTTCATAGATTTTGTATTAATTTCTGTGATCCTGGAGGGACTGAATATCAATATTGATACTGATACTGAAATTCTTAGTATTAATCAAGCAGCTCTGTTTATATTGGTTGCTGTTGGGTGCTGCTAACAAGCTTTGGCCGTCAACACACTCTTCATTAATGAAACTGTTTAAATGTTTTGTCAGATTTGTTGTATTGTAGGAAGATGTTATAGTCCCTCCTCTTGATATTTTGCTTTGATTATCATCATTAATCATGAAATACCATCTGATATCAGACGTTGGTGTCTGAGCATTTTTATGAGTATGAGCACAGTATTGGACAAGTATCTGTCCAATCGACAGTCCTGTAGTTGTAGATTTGCTGTCATGCTCTGTTTTATGGAGGCTAATAGACTACACATTGTGTGTGTGTGTGTGTGTGTGTGTGTGTGTGTGTGTGTGTGTGTGTGTGTGTGTGTGTGGAACTGCACATGGTGTTCTGAGACATGACTGTATTAACACAAGGTGTCGTGGCCTTCAGCCTAGCTTCCACGCTTCACTCCACTCCTAATGCATATTAGAGACAACACGAGTTATCCATTTGATATATGCAGTTAGAATAGAGATAAAGGCATGCACTGACTCCCCGCAGCCCCTCAGAGGCATCATGGGATTCCTGTGTGCTTATCCGTCACCCACATTAGCTGCAGCTGCCACTTTGCTGCAGGTGGCATCAAATATTAAACACTAACCTCTTTTTCCTAACTGACCACATGAAAAACAGTCGTTCACCCTCCTCCCCAAAGAGCAAAAGTGGTTCTTTTAAATTTCTTTCCTTTCCACTGGACAAAAACAAAACGAAAGCCATGGGTATTTTTGTCACATGTCTGAAATGGATGTGTGTGCTTGAAAAGTTAGGTGTTTGAGTTACTGGACTTCAAAAGTTCATTATCTGTCCATCATCATCCAACATTATTGGGCATCAGAAACTCTAAAAACACTGCTGAGGCTTGACCTTTATATTTCTATTGCATTTGGAACTTCTGAAAGTACGAAGTCAACAAACCACTGTTGGTATTAGCATTACTGCTTATACTTTCCGTAGCAAGTCACCAACATGATGACAGTTTTATTCCTCCATCTTGGTTATTGCAATACAGCCAAATTTCTGAGCCAAACATTGAGATGGTGGGTAGCTTCTATTGCATTTAGAAACTTAAAATAATCACTTCTAACTTAATTTTAAGGTAAAGGATAAAGTTTAGGCCACTTTCTGTAACAAATATCCTGCATGATAAAGGTATTTTACGGAATATCTCCAACTAGGTTATTTCAAGACATTCAAATTTCCATATTAACATTGCTAGAAGTCTTTTGCTACTTTCTGCAGCAAGTATAAATGTAAAAAACAAACAAACAAACAAAAAAAAAAACCCAAAATTGAATCCTTCTAGAATATTTCAAGATAGGCAAATTACCCAAGCTAACATTGATACTAATTTCCTCCTACCATTGCTTGATAGCTAAGAACGTAGTTAGCCATCTGTCTCTTAATACATCAACAGTCCTATCTTGGCATTAGCATTACTGATCGCTTTACCCAACTTGTATGCTAAATGTAAGAATTAAATTTAGCTTTTACAACATGGGGTGCATTCCTACCTTTATTACCTTTATTAAGTGAAGGACAGGTCCCTTGCTGTAGCAAGTATCCTGTGTGATAACGTTGTTTTAGGGAACTTTCTCCAACTAGGCTATTTCAAGACAGCCAAATTTCCATGTTAACATTGCTAGACGTCTTTTGCTGCTTTCTGTAGCAAGTGGCCTAAATGTTAACCAAAAATATAACCAAGATATTAGTACTGCCCAAGCTAACACTGCTACTAATTTCCTGCTACCATCACTTGATAGCTAAGGATGTAGCTAGCCACCTGTCTCTTAATACATCAACAGTCCTATCTTGGTATTAGCATTACCCAACTTATGAAGAAGCCTTTATTTGTCACATATACATTACAGCACAGTGACATTCTTTTCTTTGCATATCCCAGCTTGTTAGGAATTTGGGGTCAGAGCGCAGGGTCAGCCATGATACGGTGCCCCTGGAGCAGAGAGAGTTAAGGGCCTTGCTCATGGGCCCAACAGTGGCAGCTTGGCAGTGCTGGGGCTTGAACCACCAACCTTCTGAGCAGTAAATCGGAGCCTTAACCATTGAGCCACCCTGCCCCCCTTATATGCTAAATGTAAGAATTAAACAAGAAATATAATCGGGGCATAATTCGTTTGAAAAGAAAAATAGCTTTCACAGCATGTTGACACAATAGCCCTTGGCTCCATGCAAGATCTCACCTCGTGGAGTTTCAATGATCATGAGAACAGTGAGGAATCAGCCCAGAACTACATGGGAGGATCTTGTTAATGATCTCAAGTCAGCTGGGACCATAGTCACCAAGGAAACAATTGGTAACACACTACGCCGTGAAGGACTGAAATCCTGCAGCACCCTCAAGGTCCCCCTGCTGAAGAAAGCACATGTACAGGCCCGTCTGAAGTTTGCCTGAATAATTCAGTGGAGAACTGGGTGAAAGTGTTGTGGTCAGGTGTGGTCAGATCTTTTTGGCATCAACTCAACTCGCCATGTTTGGAAGAGGAGGAATGCTGCCTATGACCCCAAGTCATAACACCATCCCCACCGTCAAACATGGAGGTGGGAACATTATGCTTTGGGGGTGTTTTTCTGCTAAGGGGACAGGACAACTGCACCGCATCAAAGGGACAATGGATGGGCCCATGTACCGTCAAATCTTGGGTGAGAACCTCCTTCCCTCAGCCAGGGCATTGAAAATGACCTTAACGACTTGGAGAGGATCTGCAAAGAGGTGTGGGACAAAATCCCTCCTGAGATGTGTGCAAACATGGTGGCCAACTATAAGAAACATCTGACCTCTGTGATTGCCAACAAGGGTTTTGCCACCAAGTATTAAGTCGAAGGGGTCAAATACTTATTTCCCTCATTAAAATGCAAATCAATTTATAACTTTTTTGAAATGTGTTTTTCTGGATTTTTTTTGTTGTTATTCTGTTTCTCACTGTTAAAATACACCTACCATTAAAATTATAGACTGATCATTTCTTTGTCAGTGGGCAAATGTACAAAATCAGAAGGGGATCAAATACTTTTTCCCCCACTGTATGATTGTGTGGCAACTAACAGTTCCAACATTATAGTGAAATTTGTTGACGACTCAACAGTGATTGGTGTTATCACCCACGGCAGTGAGACTGCATATCGGGAGGAAGTCAGAGCCCTGACACAATGGTGCCAGGAAAACCACCTCTCCCTCAATGTTGCCAAGACTAAGGAACTGATAGTAGACTTTAGAAGACAGAAAGGAGTACACACCCCCATCACCATCCACGGCGACACAGTGGAGAGAGTCAGGTCTTTTAAGTTCCTGGGCATGTACATCACTGAGGACTTAACGTGGACAACGCACACACAGAACACTGTGAAGAAGGCACAGCAGCACCTCTTCTTTCTCAGGCGATTAAAGAGGTTCGGCATGAGCCCATGCATCCTCAGGACTTTTTACAACTGCGCTATTGAAAGCGTCCTGAATGGATGTATTATAGCCTGGTTTGGGAATTGCACTACACTCAATTGGAAAGCCCTGCAGAGGGTAGTGCGATCAGCAGAATACATCACTGGAACCAAACTCCCTTCCCTTCAGGACATTTTCACTGATCGCTGCCTGAGGAAGGCAAGGAAAATCATTAAGGACTCAAGCCATCCAAGCCACATAATGTTACGTACCACATACCACGTAGCATTAAGGCCTGGACTAGTAGGCTCGGAGACAGTTTCTTTCCCCAAGCCATTAGGGCACTGAATAACATATCTGCATAGACTTCGTCCATCACTGATCTGCTTCATCTTGTCCTGATGCCCATTGGTATCCTAGACTGTGTGAACAGCGTAAATTCTGTTTACAGATTTCTTGTTACTGTTTACATCGCTACAGTGTATTTATTGTATGTACAGTGTATTATTATTATTTATTTTTTGGGGGTGTAATTGTAGTTGATTATATGTTACATTCCTTATTATGCATTGCTGCTAGGATCTATGCACAAAAGATTGTCACTCCTTGTACACTTGTGTCAATGATGTGACAAAAAACAATAAAGTAAAGTAAATGGGGTACATTCCTAGCTTTAGTACCTTTATTAAGTGAAGGATAGGTCCTTTTCTATAGCAAGTGTCCTGCGTGAGAATTGTTTTTAGAAACATTTCTCCATCAATTTTCACTCAAATTTCCCGAGTTAACATTGCTAGATGTATTTTGATACTTTCTGTAGCAAGTGGCCTAAATGTGAACAAAAATTTCCAACGATTGAATCCTTCTAGGATATTTCAAGATTAGGCAAATTACCCAAGTTAACACTGGTACTAAGTCGTACCATTGCTTGAGAATTAATATAGCTAGCAAACCATCTGTGTCTTAATGCATAGACAAGAGTCCTATATTGGTATTAGCATTACTCTTATACTCTTTAGCATCGTCTACATAGTTAATAAGAAATCTAGCATTCAGAAAGTGATACTTTCCATTGTATTTGAACATTTCTTAAAAAGAATTATTCAGCATCTAAGTTTATTAAAAGTGAAGGCTAAAGTTCATGCCTCTTTCTGTCGCAAGCACCCTGAGCATCTTGATCATTGTTTTTTCTTAGATGATTTTCTATATCTAGGTGATTGCAAGACTTATGTCAAATTACTACGATGGATTGACGTCCCATCCAGGGTATGTTTCCGCCTCACACCCAATGTTCCTGGGATAGACTGTGGATCCACCATGACCAGGAAGAAGCAGTTATTGAAGATGAATGAATGAATGAATGAATGAATGAATGTGTGATACTGCAAAGGCTCTGTGTTATAAAGCGCCATATGAATATCATACTGTAGCTTTCTGCTTTGTCCCAAAGTGGAGTGAATCTGATTGATATTGCATACCATATGCAACAAATTTACACTCAATTCATCACAGTTAATCCCAGCTTGTCATGATTCTATGGATCGGCTTCGCTGGATGGAAATGACAAGTTTGAAACATGCTCCTGTTTGCCTATGTCAGGAATTTGAGCAATGCAGTCACTGCGTGTAACCCTAATCCAAACCTTGGGGTTCTAACCCTAATAGTGGTATCTACTGTAGAGATCGGTATATGGCTCGGAAACTCTTCCTGAATCCCAATCTCCCATCAGGCCTCATGACGATGACATCAGAGATGGAAACATGTTTGATCTGGTAGAACACCGGCCTACCTCCTGCGTTTCTGCTCAGTGACACCACTCTAATCTGATAACGGATGGGGACAGGTTGTGTTCCATGTACCTGGCAATTACCTCCGAATCTGCGCCACGCGGATTTCCACGGATTTTCCCATCTTGGCAACCGGCAGGATCCTCTAGAGGATAGTTAAAGGGTGATTAATCATTGTTTAGGCACCGAGTGTGTGGTGAAGAATGGGAACGCACCGTTTCACACCTCGGAGGCAATTAATCCCTGTGATCTTCGCCAGGTTTGTCTTGTAGATAAGTCGGGGTACAAAACTGTTCCTAATTTATCAACCCACTCATGCCATCGGGCATAAAACACACAATTTATTTCCAATCATTTATAGTCAAATTTTAAAAAGAGTGACTCGGCCACATTCAAGTGTGCCTTATATTGGCTTCATATAAACTAAGTACCCCAGATTACAATGGGAATGTCGTTTTATTGTGCACATCTGGTTGAGTCACAATGCATTTTCTCATTTGCAAGCTGAATTTCTGAACGAACGTGGCATAAATCATTTTGCTAATCAGAAACATAAGTGACATGAAGCCATCTCCCCTCTAGGAAAAAAAAATGGAACAGCATATGGTTCGAAAGCCCTCTTTTTTTGCTTTTTTTATTTACAAGGTAGATAACCTGCTAAAAAAATACAGCTTAGTGAATTGATTTGCATTTTCTGTGTGCGCCCAGAAGTTATATGTGAGTAAATGCATTTTCCACATCTTTCCTGATGGCTTTAATAGTACGTTGCAAATTTCAAGCAGAGGTGGAATCTGTTATTCGTTTCCCATCGGAGTGTATTTGAGTCAAACATGAGATTTCCCTTGACTGAAAATTAATCATTACGTGAAATATATCACCACTTAAATGCAGCGAATATGGATATTACAAGATCACTGAGCCCATTCCGCCAGTGCATCAAGCACCCCGTCAGCTACACTGATACCCTTCGAACAACGCAATGATGGATGAACTAAAGACAACAAGATGAATTTCTTTATTACGACTACACCCATTCCACTTCTGCGCTTATGGATTCCAAATCATATTTGCCTCCTAAAATAAAGGGGGAAGTGTACTGTGGAGGGGGCGGGAAAGGTGGGAGTTTAGACTTCGCTCGCCAATAATAGTAAAATGCTTCTAGATTTAATTGCATCATTACGTCCCCGATATCAGCCGGCTTGCCTGCCAATATCAATATTGCCAAGGCCTGGGTGGAATATAGATGACCCAGGGTATGTGTGGGCATCCGCAGAGAGGGTTGAGCGTGCCAGGCTCATTCCTCACGCCCGCTGAGAAGGGAACGGGAGAGAAAGTAGGCCGGATAGCGGCTCAACTTTCTAATGTCCCTCTGCTTTGCCTTAATTGCTGACGGATCTTGTTTAGATTTTGATGGCGCCTCTGATTCTGTAGTTGCAATGTGCAGGAATTGATGGGCCCTCTGGGAAACATCGTATTACCGCTGTGCGGGCGTGCGTTTGAGGTAGGCAACTAGAGAAGGAAATAAAAGATGGTGGGGTAGTGGGAGAAAAGTGCATGCCCTCATATCATTAAAAAAAAAAAAAAGATAGAAACGGTTGAACAGGAGACAGGAGTACATGTATTGCGACTATATTGCATATTTTTTCATTCAATTACTGTATGCATTAACAAGGTCGTGAGAAAAGTTAGTAAAGGTGATGCTTAGTGCATGCAGTGAAGATAGTTAGATAGAGTTAGCATGTTTCTTTTATTTCACTTGAACGCAGTGCCAGTCCTAGCCTTCCTGGGGCACCATATACTCCATACTTCTATCACAGTAACCGTATACGCTTTTTCCGTGCGCTTTTTCCGCACCCCTACCATGTCAAAACATCTGCTGCTGTTTTGATCACTGTTCTGTAAAAATCCAGTCTCTGTACTTTCTAAAAACATGGAAAGTTAACATGTTTGCTAAACTGTTAAACAACACAGTGTCGAATAGCTAGCTAGTTATCTCAGTAATGTTCAGAAAACACTATCAAGCGGAGAAAACATCTTAAGATGATGTAGAACATTATGCTTTGGAAAACCTTTGGTTGCTAGGACAATCGGTCAGTTGTTTTTTTTAACAGTCTGAGAATTTTTTTGCATAATATTAAATATTCCCGCAGCAGTTTTAGTTTTAGTTTAACATAACAATAGCATAATGTTAGTATTAGTTTAACACAATCTTAACGTGATGTTATTTTTAACTTAACACAGCGTTAATGTAATGTTTGTTTTAGTTTATCATAATGTTAATGCAATGTCCATCTTCATTTTAACATAGTGTTCTTTTTGCTTAACTTAACATTAACTTAACGTAATGTTCATTCTAGTTTAACATAACCTTGATGCAATGTTAGTTTACAATAATGTTAATGAAATGTTAGTTCTAGTTTAACATAACTTTAACTTCGCTGCTGGAAAAAAAACCAAAAAAACAATAGAAACCATCACAGAAATTCTAATGGTTTCCATGACAAATATCATTACAAACCAAGAACTAACCATTAAAACTATTACTATTACCATTATTGGTCCTTAATGGTATCCACTAGACATAACATGCCACCAGTAGAAGGCAACAAATTACCAGTAGAGACCCACAGGTACCATTACAGTTATATTATATATTGTTCATATTATTATTATTTATAGCACTATTGTCATTATTACCATCTCTATTATTACCATTATTATTGTTAATACTATTAACACTTCATTACCATCAATATTATTATCAACCAATACTGTACAATTCCCATTATAACCATTAAAACCATTACAAATTCTATGAAGGTTTCAATCGCTTTTTTCAGCAGGGTTAACATTGGTTCTTTTTGTTTTGTTTTGTTTAACACTGTTACCATAATGTTAGTTTTAGTTAACAGCGTTGACGTAAAATTCATTTTCGCGGAATTCAACTGGTAACGTTGTGAAGTTTTCATTTTTACGTTGTGAAGTTTTAATAATTACACAATGTTCTGATAATGTTCTCTGTTATCTACCTGCCACAACCTTCCAACCTTGTGATGATAGTTGTTGTAGCTAACATGGCTGACTTCCTGCCATTCACGTCCCACTGATATTACAAATATTTACACATCTGCATAGAAAGTAAAGAAAGGGCACAGATATATGCGAAATATGAAATATTCGGAACATTCCACATGTTCAGTAAGTCACTTGTTCAACAGGAAGTTATCAGACAAATCTCCTGAGGATCATGGGAAGAAGAAGATTTTTTTTTCCTTAATATTCAGTGACATTGCGATACTGACTGAAAAGATCACTTTGAAAGTTATTATACATTGAAAGTAAATAAAATTAAAATGCTATTAGCATGGCTGCTACTTAACCACATTTTGTATATTTGCGATTTCTTTGCTAAAAACTCGACTGCACAGAGCATTCAGTAGCTTGCTATTTATCTCACGAATGTTCAGAAAACACAATTAAAATAACATCTTGTAAAAGTTTATTAGCTAGCTAAGCCACCAAAAAAAAAAAAAAAAATGTTGTTCCAACCTGAAAGGGGTTAACAGATTTTTTTTTTTCTTAAATGTTGAAAAATGATTTTACAAAAAAAGTTTTAAAAGTTACTGGGGCACCACAATTGTGGAAACACCCACCTAATAGCACCAAAGCAGCATTTTCCATACAGCAAAGACTTTCATATATTCTGTTTCTTCAGCATCACTTTTCACACTTTGGTGCAGACTTGAACAAATTCTTTGCTGGACGCAGCTGAAAGGCATCATATTTCTGGAGCAAGATAACACCTCGAATCAGGGGAGTTCATTAACACGGAGGGAAACCAGATTAGAGATAGAACTGGATGCCCAGCCGAGGCCGTTCGAGGGGTCCACAGTGCATATGGTGCCCCAGTGCAACCTAACAATTAGTACATGCTTTGATGAACCCTAATCGCATTTCTTCTACCGTCCCATCAGAAAATATAAATAAATAAAAATCCCACACATATCTGTGCATTAATGTATTCCGGACTAGTAGGCGCGACTTTAAAAAAAAAAAAAATCAATTTTATTGTAAGATTTACACCATAACGAGAACTCCCTGGTGGCACGAGTGTGGAGCTTGTCCGTTTTAATTAGATTGTTGTTTACATATTAATTGTGTATAAGATTTTTTTGTCATATAGTTTGGATGTTAACAGATGGCCCAGTCAGGTAGCAGGGGTTAGTGGAGAGAAAAGATTCGGTGTGATTGATTAAGCTTCACTTTATTAGTGCCATCCACACCCTAATCATATTAGCAACCTCAGCTTCCCCGGATTAAGACAATTTCCTCGCTTATTGTTTCACTACAAGGTGGGGCTCCTACACACACACACACACACACACACACACACACACACACACACACACACATCCAGCATCTGCTTGCACTGTGAGAAAACAAATGCGTTTGTTTCACTTGAGTTACAAAGGAAAAGGGTCAGCGGCATTGTGATCGATGTTTGCCACAGCGAAATGGCTTCCAATGTGTTTGGTTGTTGTGGGATATCAGTGGAGGAAACGTTTGCACCAAGGCACTGTCTTGTCTCTGTCTCTCTCTTTTTTGACCCATCCCTGTTTGTTTTTGTTCATTTGTATTTTGTCTGTTAGACAGCTACATGCTGCAGAACAAACCTAAGTAAGGCCCTTTTTGACCGTTTTCCGTGACGCAATATGACATTTCCATAGAGACAAGATGACATGCAGCTTTTATGGGCAAATTGGAAAACATCTGTGACCTCGAGAGTTTCTTAGATGAGGTGCCAGATGCAAGAATGAGTGGAGTTTGGTCACTCGGCCTTTCACGAATCCCACACACATACTGTATATGTACACAAAATGAGATAGCAGAAACTTCCACACAGACGTGTTCCTGTGTGCATAGTTATGTTTTTATTAGTTGTGTCTGTGGGTTTTTTGTATGTGTCTATGCATGTTTATTTGTATATAGCATGTGTGTTTCTGTATGTTCATGAGTGTTTGTATGTGTCTGTGTGTTTGTTTTTGTGTATATTTTGTATATGTGTGTATACGTGTTCGTGCATGTGTGTTTATGTATATGTATGTATGCATGCGTATTTGTGCATTTATACAATATACGTCTATGTGTATGTGTATTGAATTTGTGTATGTGCCTATGTGTTTGTGTATATGCATGTCTGTTTAGTGCATATGCATGAGTGTTTTGCATAGGTGCGTGTGTGGTTTCATAGGTGCATATGTGTTTGTGTATATGCATGTGTTTTGCATAAGTGCATGTGTGTTTTGTGTAAGTGCTTGCATTTTTATGTGTATGCATGTTTATTTATGTATATGCATGCATTTTTTGCGTAGGTGCATGGGTGTATATGTTTATGCATATATGTTTTGTGTAGGTTAATGTGTTTTGCACGTGTATATACATGTGCGTTTATGTATGTGCCTACTTGTTTGTGTATATGCATGTGTGTTTATGTATATGCATGTGTTTATGTATATGCATGCATGTTTGTGTATATGCATGTGTTTATGTATATGCATGCATGTTTGTGTATATGCATGTGTGTTTATGTATATGCTTGCATGTCTGTGTATATGCATGTGTGTTTATGAATATGCATGCATGTTTGTGAATGTGCATGTCTGTCTTTATGTATATGCATGTGTGTGTTTCTGCATATGCCTACTTCCGTGCAGCAGCAGGTTTTGTTCTGGGCCGCACGTCTCCTCACACACTGTTGTTATCTCTGTTGTTGTTGTTGTTGTTGTTGTCTCCTGACGATGGCCTGTGATTGATGGACGAGGTCCAGGACATCTCGATCGACAGCTGTTGATTGCTCCGAAAAACATCCAAAGCGTGACAATAAGCTCATTGCTCTCGCGCTTCAGTCGCCAACTCGGCCCGGCACGCGGCTGCCTGATGAATTTCAACCACAACCAGGACAAAGCACACACACACACACACACACACACACACACACACACACACACACACACACACACACACACACACACCAGGAAAGCCTTGGTCTGTAATGTTTATTCACTCTGCATCACATCTTGCTGGCTTTACTGCATATAATTAGCTCCAGATTGTGGACATTTCATGAAAAAAATGAATAAAATTCATGTTTATATATATTGTCATGTAAGAGATAAATATTTATAAATAATATTGTCCAAGAGAGACGTCACAGATGTGCTGGGTAATTAAATAGGAGCCATATTTACTGGTACTAATTGACCGGTATATCAGAGTATCTGCTTTTCCAGTGGGTGAAGATGTCCAGATACAAAATATAGTTGCAACCAGCAATTAAGGGGGCCAAGCAATTTCTGGCCCCATCCCTTCACAATGGAGAAAGACCAAAAGCGAATTGAAACCATCAGCATTTGTTTCCAAGGAAATATGCTAAATTTGAAGGCAAGACGTCAAGCTGTTGTTGTTGCAAAGAACTGATGCAAATCACAAATAAACTCGAAACTTGTTTCTTAACTTTAGGTCATGTTGCTAAATATATCTGATAAGTTTGGTGTCAAGATATGCCTTCATGTTTGGTGAGTTAGATATCTAGTTGGTTTGCAGGTTAGAGGCGAACCGTCCTGCATATATAAAACTAGAGTTTTGTTCAGGTTGGTCACCTGATGCTGTCGTTCAAATTTTGGTGATTGGACAAAATGTGTAGGAGAAGGAGTAAAAAAATGTTCTAATTGTCCAACTTACTGTTTGACAAAAATACAAATTAATTACAACAACAACTGCTTGGTACCTTCCAGGTATTCAAGAGAAAGTGGAAGTATAATAGTAATAATAATAATATGAAGCAGAAACTGTACAATTCAATATGGTGCCTACACATTTTCAGTACTTGCCCCCCTAATTATCCACACAAAAACATTATTTAACTTCAAATCCGATTTAAATCTGATCTCTCAAACCACATGTGAAAGTGGTCTCCTTCAATCACTCACTCCTTTTCCATATTTTCTCCTTTTTATTTCTTCTACATTCTTCCTTCTATCTGTTTATATTTAACATTCTTTCTTTCTTCTTTTCTTACATGTTCTTCTTATATGTTTTTCATTTTTCTTTATTTTTTATGCTTTTTCTCTCTTTTCATTGTCTTTTCTCTCTCTTCTTTTTCTTGTATAAATTTTCTGACATTCTTTCTTACCCTCTCTCTTTTTTGTCTTTCATTCCTTCATATTTCAGTCTGTCTGACCATCTGACAGGGTCACAGTCCAGGTGCACACTGTAGGCCCTTTCTTTCCCTTATTCACGTCTCTTCATTTTTTTTCTCCTTTTCATTTTTTTCATTCCCCCTTTTGCTTTCATCCTTCTATCTGGTTATATTTGACATTTGTTCTTTCTTATCTTTTTTACTTTTTCTTCTTTTTCTTCTTTTCTTTCTATTTTTTCCTAAATGGTTTTTCCTACTTTCTCTTTGTCCTTTTTTTCTCTTCCCCATTTTCTTTCTTTCTTTCTTTCTTTCTTTCTTTCTTTCTTTCTTTCTTTCTCTCTCTCTCTATTTTTTATTCTTTCTGCTTTTGCATTCTCTCTCTCTCTCTCTCTCTCTCTCTCTCTCTCTCTCTCTCCTTTTTTTGAAATTTCAGTCAGTCTGATCTTTCTTTCTCACTTGCTTGCTTGGCCCTCTAATGCTTCTCTCCTTCATTACTCCTTTCCCTCTTATATTTCACATTCTTCTCATCTTTCTTGCTCTTCCTGTATTTCACGTTTTTTTGTCCCTTTATCTGTTTTATTTAAATTCTTTTTAGTTTCCCCCCCTTTCTTTCTTTCTTTCTTTCTTTCTTTCTTTCTTTCTTTCTTTCTTTCTTTCTTTCTTTCTTTCTTTCTTTCTTTTTTCAGTCTGTCTGTTCATCCAGTGGGGTCACAGTGCAGGTGCACACTGTAGACCACCCACTCCTCCTTCTTTTTTCTTCTTCTTCTTCTTCTCTCTCTCTCTCTCTCTCTCTCTCTCTCTCTCTCTCTCTCATTGTATCTATTTCTCTCTTTTCTTTTATTCTGTTTTATTCTGTTTTTCTCACATCCTCTCTTTGTCTCTCTTTCCTTCCACCATTTCATGCTTTCTGCAATATTTCTGTCCCCTTTTAATTTCTTTCAGTCTTTCAGGCACCTTGCTTGATTTCTTTAACTACCCAGAAGACTAATGACACTAATGACACTAATGACACTAATGATACACTCATGATGCCTACAGGACAACTATATGATGCTCTCTAAAGTTGTGAAGTGTTAATTTATTATGATGAATAATAGAATAAAGCACACACGCACACACGCGCACACACACACACACACACACACACACACACACACACACACACACACACACACACCTGCTTACTAACTCACAACTCACTATATATTGGAAATATTGTTTTTTTCCGTATACAAGGATGTTGCTTTGTTGTTGTTGTTTTATTATTATTATTATTATTATTATTATTATTATTATTATTATTATTATTATTATTATTATTATTATTATTAGGTGCATATTATGTGTGCATGCATTCCTGTATGCATGTAGGTGTGTGTATGTGCTAATTCTTGCACATGAGCATATCCTTAATATTTCACTGATTTTTAAAGCATCATGAGCCGTTTTCTCCTTTGTTCATTACGATTAGCCATTAAAGTCGACTGGGTTTGGGGGGAGAAGCAGAGCGGACATTTTTTAACAAAAATTAGCATTCTGCGAGCCGATCTATCCCCAAGCTTAATTAAAGTAAATTCAGCATTCCACTTCATCATTGGCTTTATATAATCTTAACACAAGTTCTGCTTATTGGCATCTGTTTATGTCTCATATTAAAAAAGCAAACACTACATCGGATGATTTGGCATCTTCTCCGCTTATTCCGCGGCCTCATATTATGGGAATTCTTGGTTTGCGCAATGATTAAATGCTTAATAAAAAATTCATTGTCGCTGCCAACATCTGTATTGTGGCTGTGACGACCCGCTGGAGGATGGTGGGCTTGTAAACTTTCCAATCGTGTTGTCGAGAACCCTGGAAAGTTCAGCGAAGAGTTCTGCCTCGCTCATTACCGCGCTACTTCCGCGCCTGCGATTAGACAAAGAACATCTTTAATTGCTTTAAAATCTGAATGCATGATAGAAATGGATTAATTTGATTTTTTTTTTTTTCCCGTTTGTGTGTGCGTGTGTGTATGTGTGTGTTTCTACAAGTAGCAGATGGTTTATGTCTTAGGAATGCTCATGTTGTAAAATGAGATCCCCAGCTTGCTTCTGATTGGTCACTGTTAATGAAGCATGCTGGGCTGATTATTGATTTAGAAAATGAGGATGACACGAGGACTGCATGTGTTGTGGTAATAAATTAAAGGCAAGGCGTTTCCTTTTTTTCCTTTTAATAGCCAACAGAAACGAAAACTTAAAGCGAGATAAAATATTTGATTTGCCGTTCAGGTGGTCTCTGGCCCTGTCGATGTAATTTGATTGTTTATTAAGGAAAAAAAAAAAAAAAGATGCACTTTTATAGCTGCCGCTAACAAGCAGATGGTCGACTTGACTTATTTGCGTTTTGTGTTTCTGAATGACCGATCAGGTGCATGATGGGAAATTCAATGAGCTGCTTGTCAGAGGAGAAACAATTCATTGGAGAGAGCCCACCAAAGCTGTGTGTGTGTGCGTGTGTGTGTGCGTGTGTGTGTGTGTGTGTGTGTGTGCATGTGTGTGTGTTTGTGTTCCTTGTTTCCTGTTACCCTCCTTCACTTGTGAGTTCTCTCTCTCTCTCTCTTTCTCTCTCTCTCTTCTGTTATTATTGGCCGTGGCGAGAGCAGCTGTTTCGGAGTGCCACCTCTCTCTGCATTAATATCTTCCCTCTGATGATTAGCATGGGGAAATGCAGGCCGCTGATGGAGCGAATGTTACCCTCCTGGGGCTTATCTCCTTCCAGGATGCTCCTTCTGTGCTGTGCTTCAGTTTTTCTTTCTTTCTTTTTCTTTTCTTTTTTTTTTTTTTTTTTTTGTTGTTATTTCCAGGTATTACAGTTTGGTCCTGGAGATAATCTTCACATCTGGCTGCAACATCATTAGCCAGTAAACCTGAGCATTTTCAGTTATTAGTTTAAATGTATTACATTCATACACAAACTCACTTGCATGTTGATTTGGCCGTTACTGACTGAATTTGAAACCTGAGGGTGAACCAACAGACATTTTTGCTTCACTTTGCAATTCAATGACAAATGAATGAATTCTCATGTCTGACTGGACTGAAGGTGCTGATTAAATAAGGAATTAGACATTGGGGGAGTTAATGTTACCACCCTGAAGTTGATTATTTTCCAATAACCGCATGTCCTGAAGTGGTTTATTCCTCTTACACCAGAGCACTTTGCCAAAAATGACAATATTCTTCTTTATTACAGAACAAAACCTTGAACATTTTATCCATTTCTAGTTACATTTAATGATATCAGGAATGAACTTGATTCACAGATGTTATCACTTTCACAATAGCAGCTATAAACCATTTTTTTTTCTCTTTTAAAGTTAATAACACAAAAAAAACCCGCACAGCTTGTCGTGTTACCGAGAAACCACAAATTGTGAACTCCTTTTAAAAAAAACTAACTAAATGTTCCAGCTTTACCTCTGACTATTACAAACCTCTGACACTGGAGACTCCTTCCATAAATGTTAAATAAGCTTCTCCTTACAGAAAAGTTCCTGTGTAAGTCATTACTATAGAATCGAAATAGAAGTGCATTGATATAAACCCGTGATTTGCCTTGCAGCTGGAACTACTGTCAGAGCTGCTGTTATAGAAAATGAATCAGTCGGAATCAATCATGCAAAAGCGCTGTGGAATAAAACATATTTATGGATCGCCACGTCTTATTATTTACACTGAAATGGTAGCAGTGCTGTTGGAAGTTGAAGCGCTAAACTCATAGTGACTTGGGAAAGGTTTGATGCACTGGAATGTAGTGCAGGGACACCACCTGCAATCTCAGGGCATTGGTAAATAAAGCATCACATACACAAACACACCACAGCATACACACACCACAAAAGTAGGTCTTCAAATCATTTGGGAGCAAATCTCCTGCTCAAACTGTTTCACTCTTTTTGCATTCTTGGTGCATTCTTTTATAACTCTCAGGGTAAAAAATAGGTTCCTTAAAGGTTGCATTGTTAAAAGTTCTTAGCCACTCTAATATGGAAACACTCTGTTGTACGGTTCTAGATTGAACCAGAACATTTTCTTTTTTTAATCAATTAAAGAATGACATGTCAATTTTTTTTCTATCTATAGTTACACTTAATGTTGTGAAATGTCCATGAAACAGGTTCATTCCTCTTATCATTTATATTATAATAGCTCCCAGAGGGACAATTTGAAGAACACATCAGTTTTTTCAGAATTTTTCAAAACCCAATCCAAACACAGAGCTGACTAGAAGAAGGATCAAAATCCTAGATCAAGAGCTTAAACAGTGGTTCTCAAGCAGTCCTGGGATTTGAATTCACAACCTTCAGGCTGCTAGGACATAACCTTAACTACTGAGCTACGGCTGCTTTATAACAACTAACAAATGCATAATGATGTAGACTCTATTTAAAAAAAAAAAGTTTCCTCAAGAGTTCTGTGGGTGGGTAACATTGTTCTAGACTTTTAAAGGGATTCCACTTAGTTCCACCCAGGATTAAGGTCCAAATAGTGGTTTTCTAGCAGTCCTCACAACCTTCTGGCCACTAGGACAGAACCTTAACTGCTCAGCTACTGCTTTATAACTAACAAACACACAATGTTCAACTCTTTAAAAAAAAAAAAGGGTCCTCAAGAGCTCTGTGGGTGGATAACATGGTCCTAGATTTCTAAAGGGGTCCCACTTAGTTCTACAGTGGTTCCCTTGCAGTCCTGGGATTTGAATGCATAACCTTCTGGCCACTAGGACAGAACCATAACTACTGAGCTACTTCTGCTTTATAACTAACTAACAAACACACAATAATGTAGACTCTTTAAAAAAGGTTCCTCAAGAGTTCTGTGGATGGATAACATGGTCCTAGATTTCTAAAGGGGTTCCACTTGGTTCTGTAGCAGTCCTGGGATTTGAACTTTGGGATTTGGGATTTAACCCTCTGGCCATTAATACACAACCGTAATTGCTACGTAAATAAACACAAAATGATGTACACTCTTAGAAATAAAGGGATCCTCAAGTATTCTTTGGTTAACATATTCTGCTTTCACAGAATAATCAGCATTCAGACCAAACCACAATTAAAATTTGTCAGATTCACTGAAGGGGAAAGGGACATGGGACGTAAAATTGGATGGATAACAGATGCTACCATTGTGGATGCTACCATTGTATCTGGTAGCAGTTATTCTTCTACATGTTTTCTTTATCTAGGTGAACTTTGTCCTGTGAATTCACAAACCTCGGTATTGGGAGCAAATAGAAAACAATCTCTTTGGTAGATAAAAAAAAATGGAGGAGCGGTTTTCTTACTGTTGCTTGGTGCACAGTAAAAACATACGCTAGGGGTTTTTGTGGTAAAATTCAGTTTTGTGTCTGCGCCTGCTAGAATTTTCATGTTAGCAATGTTGACACCTGTGTTTCTGTCAATAAGACATTTCTTACTGATGTACTAACTCTACGCTGGTGAATTTCACACCACATTTTATTCCAAAAAAACAAAAAACTCTATAAATAGCATTCCTCCTGCAGCATGATGCACATCTGTACTGAAAGTGAGGCTTTTATACGTTTCCTTTCGAATATTCATGTTGTGTGTGTTTTTGTGTGTGTGTGTGTGTGTGTGTGTGTGTGTGTGGTTATGTCTTCTTATCTTTCATCTATGCAACGTATCTCTGAGCATGTGTGCAGTGTGCAAATGGGGCCGTGTGCCTAATCAAGCACCTGTAACACACACACACGTACATACACATGTACACACACACACACACACACACACACACACACACACACACACACACACACTTGTAGCTCTGACCACATTTTAATCCATTAATCATATTCATAGTTAAGTTGATGAACGATTGATGAGATGCGTAAATAAAAACAAATAAAACAAAAGCGTCATGACTACCGAGAAAAATGTTTGCGTTAAAATGCATAATTAGACAATTTTCAGGTGCTTGAAAAGTAAACAGGGCCTCTGACCAACCCTTGCCCTCTAGCGCAGGTGCAAAAAGACGCCACACAGTGTCAAACTTCTTGTCACCGTGAGCTAAAGGATTCTTGACTGTAGTGCTGATTTGAATATCTGAACGAGTAAACACAACCTTGTTTAACGGAATATTTGGCCCAAAAATACTCATGCATCTAATAACGAACATGTAGTTTGTGTTATTACTTGGCTGAAACTGATAAAAGTTTTTTTTAAAAACTTAAAAGTGTGAGATCTGTGTGGGAAACGCCAGCGAAACAAGTTCATGTAACCACAGTGACTCAGGGATGGTGTTGTTTTTTCTCGTTTCATGTCACAGTTACTGTAGCATGCCGCTCATTTTCATAAACTGCGCTTCCCCTGTGTCTGGTTTGGGATTCCCTCTGTACCGCCTGATTACGGGGGCATTTTTATTAAGTGCCCGGCTATTTGTGGCTCTCGCTGAGAAGTCCACGACGAGAAAAAAGCCCAGGAGCTTTTGTCATGACCGCAATTACCAGGAAGTGAACAGCAAATGTTTGCTTTTGGGTTCAATTATCGCCCGGTTAACACATTTCTTTCACTTGTCAGGGTTCAAGGCCAAACTGTGATTCTAATATGCTGTCGTGTTTAGGGCAGACAGCCAGTGCAGAGAGGCTTTCGCCTCTTAATGGGTATTATACAAGGTTCCTTTAATAATGGTCAGGTATACCAGTGTGTGAAAGACTTCCTGCCACTGTGATCTTTAATTTGGCCTTTCATTTGTGACTCACAAATGAACACAAGTCCTTCGCACAGGGGGAAAAAAATACAAATTAAAAGAATAGTGATTTATAAGACGCTGTTTTGTTTTTCTTCTTGTTCCACAGTTCATTGAATTCCTCAATCTGATTAGTCAGAAGGTGCTGATTTGCTAACGTGATGGAAAACTTTGCTCATTTTTGGATTTTGTTTTTGTTCCCTGTTTTAGTAGTTATACACTTACAACTACTACTATAGTAGTAGTTGTAAGTGTAGCTACATAATAAAGTTTATATTTATTATTATTATTATTATTATTATTACTCTGAACTTAGTTTATTACTATTCCAAATTATGTATAACTGTATGTGTATTTTTTGTGTAATATATTATTATTTAACTCTGTGTGACTTAATCAGCAAATGAAATTCAGTTTAAAATGTTATCTTTTATAATACATATTATATTATGCAATATTTTGTCCTCAAAAAATACATACAGTTGATGTATGTTATATTTGATATTTTATTTGATATTAAATCCTTACATGTACACATGTACTGTAATTGAATGAATAAATCTCCACACCTCTACAGCAATGCGTCTAGTCATCAGAACCTTTAGAGGTCATAATAGCAGAGATTCACATTTACAAACAAACGCTATAACGAAGTAGTTCAGATACTTTGAAATCTACTAATTAGATACTTTGCCTCCTTGTTGTTAGAAAAATATATTTATGAACTAATGTCATTTGTTTATCCTAGCGTCCTTTAATTCTGTGCCGACTCTCATCGGGTTTAAAAAAATAATGTGTAATTGTTGATATGGTTGTAATTCTAAGATTTAAGGAAGGAGTCTCCAGTGTCAGCTTTGTAACAGTCAGCGGTAAAGTTGTTAAATGTTGTCTTGTGGTTTCCCTATAACAAGCTGCATTTATTTATTTATTTAACTTCAAGAGAAAGGGAAGGAACGACTATTTATACCTGTTATAGTTTGAAATAACAGGAACTAACTTTGGGCTTTGCTGTTATTGGAAAATAATCAACTTCAGTGTGGGGACAGTAACTCCGCTTCATCTCACCAAGCCGTCGTTGATTGTTTTTCCTTTAACAGCATGACCTGAAGTGTTTTAGTCCCTACTGCGAACACCTATTGTGCATTCCTGCATACTGATCATGATAACTAACTTGTTTCTTGGATGTTCCACAGCAACTATAAATGGATAAAATAAAATAAAAGTACAAAGTGTTAGTCCAGTAAGGATGCTTGTTTTATTTATTAATTTAAACAAACAAATTCTCAAGTGCAGTCGTTAGGTTTATACCCTATGCAATGGTTAATAAATTAATTAATGAATTATATATTTGTATATAATAATTACCTTGATGCCTTGATTATATGATGTAATATACTTAACTCAATTTACCATAAATACCATTAAAATCTGATTAAAAACTATAGACTATGTATTCACCTCATTATGTAGATGGTGATTATAATGGATGTATAAAAAGCTTTGAAAATGATTCTTAATGATTCTTAATGGTATTCTGTTTAACTCAAATAAGATTCAGGAAAAAAATACCCTATATAATGTATCATCTATTGTCATTTTTTTTTTTTTAATGAATCAGTGAATCTCCACTTTATGCGTTTTGACTGACAGGCCTCCAGCATGGCGAATATTCTCAGCCGTTACCCTATTTTGTCTGCCATTATCATTTATTTTTCTCATATTGCACCATATCCCACATTTTGCGTCGTATCATAAAGATAATCCAAGCGTCTTCTTGAAGTAAAAGTAAACGCATGTCCCGCGTGAATTATTAAACGTGATGTGACAAGAATTAAGACAGATTATTGGTCAATAACTTGCAACACGCAGGCCTTCGTTCTGCTCGGACCACCTGATGCTCTGCCGAGGCCAGAGGCTGTAAATAAGTAATAGCTCTCTTTTTGCTTCAGCTTTAATAGCATTAAATATTCAAATATTCAGCACATGTTCTCGTGTAGATGTGAGGAGGCAAGGTAGGGAGGGAGGGGAAAAAAAGGAAAAAACATGCACAAATGGGAACGTGGCCAGACCGGGAACATCTCACACACACACACACACACACACACACACACACACACACACGCTTCCAGCCCCAGGTGGCATGAAGATAGATGTGCATTAGTGAAATCAGCATCAAAACATAGACTTGTGCATAACCCACATTGTCCACACATCTTGTGGGAAAACAGAATGAGAGAGAGTTGGGGAGAGTGAGAGTGTGTTGAGAATAATCTACATATTGATTCCTAAACGAAAGGCCAAGAAGCATTTAAGAAAACCTTAGCACTGATTATGCACCGCTATACCCTCAAATAATAAATATATAAATAAGCTAATATTACTCCAGGACTTGTAATATTTTTTTGGAAATGCTCCGGCTGCGCTGTCCAAAATAATTATATTGCGAGCGTTTTGGCATCCGGGCTCTTATTGCAGAAATGGTATCTACGAAGAGAAATGGAGCAATTAGAGAGGTTCACGTGCGTTATTTAGTCCTCATTAGCTTGCCGTGACATTGGCGGCTGTGTGGACCAATGGAAAGCTCCGGCCGTGCCCAGGCAATTAGTAAAATTAGTGGCGCAGGATTTGGCGAGGGTAACGGGCCACATGGCCCGAAAGATACCAGCCCGGTGTCGTCGGCGCCATTTGTAACTTCACCCGCAGAATAATGAGCTTGAAAAATGGCGCCGTGTTTATCAAATCAAACCCCTTCGCTCCTGGAGCGCTCTGTAAGTACAACCGGGTCATCCCAAAGTCTGGCCAAAACCGGTGGATGGTGTGCTCGACGTGTGTGTAATTAGCAAGCCGGGATGTGTTTGTTTTCATTTGTGCATGTTTGTGCTGATAAAGTTTGACTTGCCAAAAGAGGAACGTGGCTCCCATGTTGCAGTTCGCACAAGCTGTTCTGCTGTTTGGGCTCAAAAACGCCCCAGTGATTGGTTAGCAGACTCGCAGACGCATTGATTTTTTTCACCATTTGCACTTAAATGTGTCCATCACGGGTGTCCAGTCTACATTCATGCATGATGGGCATGTTTCTTTTTTATGCAAATTCCCCCCCCCCAAAAACAAACAAACAAAAAAAACATTAGGCCTATTTCTTTTTCCATAACTATCAGATGCATTTTTTTTTTTCTTCAAAATTTGCACTTAAATTTGTCCCCGAAAGATATGCTGTTTACATTTATACTTTATAAATGTTTCCATTTTTAAAAAATATCAAATCTTCCAAAGGAAGATCAAAAAACCACCCTAAAACCCCAACCACACAAACTGAGAATTGTTGGTTTTTTCTTTCGCTACCATTCTGGTAATGTTTAAAACATGGGCAACAAGATGACATCATCAAGCCAAACACATATCTGTTTTCATCACTTTTTATTGCATCTACTCATTATCAAAGCATCAACATGCCTTTTTCCAGCTCAGCTAAACAATGATTATATGCAGGGATTTGTTTATTTATTTTTTCTTATATGAAAATTCAAAAAAAAAATTAAAAGGGGAAAAAGGGGGCATTACCCCTGGTTTCACACTAGCAAGTGAAAAGTCTATGATGTTGTTCCAGCTTTGTTCGTTGTGGAGTGTGGGCGTGGCCTATCCAACTTTTTATAACCAATATATTTACAGTCTAGTGGTGATTTTATTTTACATATATGACAATAAAACCCAGAACGTTATTAAGCAGGTTTTTCCATGTTTGGGTGTCTGATGCTGTTGAATTTTAACTAAATGTCATACAACCTGTTGCACAGGGAATTTACCAAAGCCAATCAGTTGGGTTTTTACTACATCAGTAATTTGCATAAGATTCACATATTTCTTGTTGCTGTCGGAGGAATCACAGTTCACAAGTGACAGACACTCGTTTGGGAAAATAGGAAAATAATCAACGACAGGATGATGAGGCCCGAAGCAAAAAAGCAGAGTTACTGTTACCACCTTGAAGTTGATTATTTTCCTATAAAAGCATGTCCTGAAGTGTTTTAGTCCTCTTAAACCACAGCAACCTGCCAACGGTTACAATTTTTTACATTTATTAAATGACAAAACAGTGTGGGCTATTTAAAGTACGAACTCTTCTCTCCTGATGACTTTCCCATTTCCGTGAATCAAGTTCGTTCCTTTTATCACAAAAGATGTTATCTCTATACTGTAAATCGTTCCCTCACTTTCTCTTGAAGTTAATAATAAAAATGCAGAAACCACAAAACACAAAGTCTTGAAGACGTTTGTCAAAAAACATAAAGTTACAGTTTTACGTCTGACTGTTACGAAGCACTGACACTGGAGACTCCTTCAGGAAATGTTAAATAAACGTCTTCTTGCAGAAAACTTTGCAGACGTTATTTTTAATACACTCATGTGGAAGTCCTTGTGTACGTTGTTACTATAGAAACATATTTAATTTCTATTTAACATATTAAAGGTGAATATTAATATAAACCTGCCCTACTGTCAGAGCTGCTGTTATAGAAAATGAATCAACCTTCGGTCCATCTGCTATATAAACAGCTTAGCTATGGAAGTGCATCCTGATGCACTCGCAGCATGTTTTCAGGACGCCATTCTGCGCTCCGGCAGAATTTCACTGCAAACTTGATGAATTATTGGATTATTATTGAAGTTCTGGTTTGGTTAAGGCATGAGAGGGATTTGCTAAAATTAGCACTTACAAAATAATCACATGACCTTCACGTGAATAATTTATACGATTCATATTTACACAACTTGTTTACAATATTTTTTCCATCTAGTGAACTTTTCATGTGTTATCCATGTGTTATTTAATCACTTTTTGCATGATTATTTTATTTTTACGTGATTCTTTCACTATTCTTTTATTTCCACATCTAATTATTTCATATGATTCTTTTATTTTCACGTGATTCTTTTGCATAATTCTTTTATTTCCACGTGACTCTTTTGCATGATTATTTTATTTTCACATGATTCTTTCACATGGTTTGTTTTTCAAGTGATTCTTTTACATGATTAATTTATTTCTACATTTGATTCTTTCATACGATTCATTTATTTCCACAAGTGATTCTTTCACATGATTCTTTTCTTTTCACTTGATTCTTTTGCATGATTATTTTCTTTTCATGTGATTCTTTCACACAATTCTTTTCTTTTCACGTGATTCTTTCACATGTTTTGTTTTTCACATGTGATTCTTTCACCCAATTCATTTATTTCCACAAGTGATTCTTTCACATGATTCTTTTATTTTCACATGACTCTTTTGCATGATTATTTTAGTTTCATGTGATTCTTTCACACAATTCTTTTATTTCCATATGTAATTTTTTTCACATGATTCATTTATTTCCACATGCGATCCCCCCCCCCCCCAATAAATGATTCATTTATTTTCCACATTCGATTTTCATACATGAGTCATTTATTTGCAGCTGCACTACTGTCAGAGCTGCTGTTATAGAAAACGAGTCAACCTTCTGTCCAAGGAGATTTTATAATTCAACAGCACTGTGGTATAAATCAATCTAGCACATGTGCACATGCACTTATGCCGTGTTGCTAAACAATTAGTAATTACGGATGAAGTATTGCTCCACCTTGTAAGAATGCACTGTACTTTCCAAAGGGCAAAATGAACAAACGCTTCATTGTCATTTACGTGCAAAAAAAAACCCAAAAAAAAAACCACCCAGATTCTGGTTTCACTGTAGATCATTTGCATAGCCATATCATCGGTCATGTTAAAGTCTCCTCCATATATGAGAATGAATGCATTTCAGATGCGGCTTGTCAGAAAGTGTCTTTGCACAGCATTAGGTAGGAGGACATCTGAGCACCCTCCCCGTAATACGAGAGAGAACACACAAGTGTAAACAAAGCAAGCAGGTGTTGTGTGCTTTCGGAAAAAAAAAAATAAAAAAAAAAATCCAAAGTTATCGTGTTCCAGAATAGAGAGCCGTAATTATACTGTGCTGGATTATGGAAAAAATGAGGTGTTTTGCATTTTAATTGTGCCAGGTAAGTTCATCGATTTCCTGTTATAATACTTAAGTTCGGCATTAATAATTCATATTGCTGCCAGCATGCCATTTTGCGCACACCTGCGTTATTATTGCTTTTAATGAAGGGAAGAGGGTTGCCGTGTTTCTTTAGCTGTGTCAAAACAGGCGACGGCTGCATGCCTGATTATGAAAAACAATCTGTTTCGAGCCTATGTTAGGTTTTTTTTTTTCTTCTTCTTTTTTTTTGATGCGAACATCATTTTGATGTTTTTGATTAGCTCGTTATTAACTTTGAGCAGATCACATGGAAACGAATCACGTCTCTGATCAGCGAATGTCGGCCTGTTTGTCTGCTGTATGAGAGAATCACGACAAAAATGACATGTTAAGAACCGCAAGTCGACCAGATTATTAACACCAAATCACTTTCCCTGATACAGTATGTAATGAATGAAACACAATGGGGTGTGCTGTTACAGGAAAATAATCAACAAGGAGGCTCTGAAGCATTTAATTCCTCTCATACCACAATAATTTGCAAACAATTCTCATTTATTAAAGAACAACACTTCATACTTTTTTTTATACATTTATTGTTAGATTTAATAATATTGTGGAACATCCAAGAAGTTACTTATGTTATAGCAGCTACTGTATAAACAGTCATTCCCTCACCATTCTGTCTGTTTTTTTCCCTTGAAGTTAATCAGAAATTTTTATTCAAAATGCAGCTTGTCATAGTACTGAGGAATTGCAACACACAAGAAGACTGTTACAAAGCACCGACACTGGAGACTCCTTCCATAAATGTTAAATAAACATCTCCTTACAGAAAACATCACCATTTCAACAACATACTGTACATTTTGCTCTGCTAAATAACATTTTTTAAAAATCTGTTTATTATTACACTTTTTATGTGGAGCATCTATTAAGAATCTATTAGGAATGATAGAAAGTGAATCAACACCTTGTGACCAATCAGAAGAGCTGAAGAATGTGATTCAGCTTCTAGATGGTGCTATTGTTGTTATTGTTGTTGTTTTTTCTGTTAGTTTTTTTTTTTTTTTTTTTTTTTCAAGTCTCAAGGTTTGAGGGAATGATTTAAACATGCAGACCTGCAGTATAGCTGTTAAACTGGTGGCTGTTAGCCTCTTGTCAGGTACATTAGCATTGTAACGGCTACATTTGAGGTAAATTGTGTGGAAAATTGTGGAAAATAAATTTCAATCTGATATATACAACGTTAAACTGGTGGAACTTAATGTTATTTGTCATGAGGCTAACTTTGTCGGGACTATAAATGTCACTGGCTGCACTACATTCATGCTAGCAAGCATTCATGACTGCTACTGTTGTGCAGTACAACCACTTATGGGTGTGGCCTGTCCAGCATGTTTTGGGTTTTTTTTAGTTCTGACTAGCTAAGTGTTTAACATATTAAATAATGCAATGAAAATGGTTTGTTTTTGCTCGATTTTGCCCTAGCTTCATTTGCAGATTAGCAAATTTAGCAAAATACAAAGTACTAGCTACATTCACTCACCAGAGGCACAAAGAATCTCTGCTCCTTCCTTCCAAGCTTTATTTTATTTCATTATTGACTCTATAGATATTTAATGAGAGGTCGTGTATGACAAGATGAAACCACGGTTATAAGTATTTCTTATACAAAAAATCTGAACTAGTTGCAGGTAGGAGCTGAAGTTGTGAGCGTGGAACTGAAGAAACATCAGCTTGGTCTGAGGAATTATTCAGGCAAACCATTTGGATTTGTTGCCTTGGCATGTCATACCTAACATGCATTGAACTGAGAAAATTGCATTTAAATATCACTTGTCGTGTCACCGCTTGCTGTGGTCGATGAAATCATTGCTGTGTGTAACAAACGGCCGCTTGTTGCTTGCTAGTGTTAATGTAGGGTGACAACAGGAAGTTGCGAACAGGAAGCTCAACATATGCATCATCATCCTTTTTAGTCTTTGTCACTTTTATAGAAGAAGAAAACGTGTGGCCCTGATCAAGGCCTTACATACAAACTGTGTGACACTCTAAGGCCTCCGAGCACTGTGTCCATCATCACTGAGATTTAACAGTAATGTTGAACAACAGCAACCACACACACACACGCACACACACACACACACACACACACACACAGACAGACAGACACACACACACACACACACACACACAAGTGGCCCTTACTAGCACAATCAAGTTTGTCCTTAAGCCCCACACCTGTGAGACAACAGAAGCATTTATGATTATTTTTCTTTCTCTCTCGCTTCCTTTTTTTTTTTTTTTTTGAAAGAAAAAAACATAAATAGAAAAAAAACATACATATTTGTCCAGCATCGTCTGCATTAGTGTTTACTCCTTCTCTCTCCCAAACAGTGTGTTTACTTTCTCTTTGTGGCTCCGAAGCTCTCAAATTGCATTTCTCAGATGTTGGTTCCCAAGAGGAGCCGAGGCTCGGCGGCAGGTGTCTGGAGGAGCTCTCCCACACGCACACACACACACACACACACACACACACACACACACACACACACACACACACTCACACACACATTTACACACTTACACATGCACACACTGTGAGCTCCGTTCATCTCAGCTCCCAGTCGTCATTAATATATCTGCTATATACACAGCCTAGCTACGGAAATGCATTCTGATGCATTCGCAGCGTGTTTTCAAAACGCCGCTTTGTGTTCTCTACAAACTTGATGAATTATTGGATTGAAGTTCTGGTCTGGTTAAGGCATGAAAGTAGCACTTACAAAATAATCACGCGACCTTCACATGTTAATAATTTATACGATTCATATTTACACAACTGCTTTATAACGTTTTGTTTCAAATAATCTTTTTCATTTATTCATTTATTAGCATCATTTATTTCCATGTGACTCTTTCACACGATTCATTTATTTCCATGTGATTCTTTCACACGATTCAATTATTTCCATGTGTGATTCTTTCGCACGATTCAATTATTTCCATGTGATTCTTTCACACGATTCAATTATTTCCATGTGATTCTTTCACACGATTCAGTTATTTCCATGTGTGATTCTTTCACACGATTCAATTATTTCCATGTGATTCTTTCACACGATTCAATTATTTCCATGTGTGATTCTTTCACACGATTCAATTATTTCCATGTGATTCTTTCACACGATTCAGTTATTTCCATGTGACTCTTTCACACGATTCATTTATTTCCATGTGTGATTCTTTCACACGATTCAATTATCTCCATGTGATTCTTTCACACGATTCAGTTATTTCCATGAGATTCTTTCACACGATTCATTTATTTCCACATGTGATTCTTTCACACAATTAAACTATTTCCAAGTGATTCTTTCGCACGATTCATTTATTTCCACGATTCTTTCACGATTAATTTCTTTTCTCATGTGATTCTTTCACGATTCATTTATTTCCATGTCATTCTTTCACGATCAATTTATTTCCACGTTATTCTTTCACAATTCATTTATTTCCACATGTGATTCTTTCACACAATTCAACTATTTCCACATGATTTTTTCACACGATTCATTGATTTCCATGTGATTCTTTCACACGATTCATTTATTTCCACACGATTCTTTCAATTTCTTTTCTCATGTGATTCTTTCACGATTCACTTATTTCCACGTCATTCTTTTGCATGATTCATTTATTTCCACATGTGATTCTTTTGCTTGATTCTTTCATTTCCACGTGATTTTCACAATTCATTTATTTCCACGTGATTCTTTAACACGATTCATTTATTTCCACATGATTCTTTCACATGATTAATTTATTTCCACATCATTCTTTTGCATGAATCAATTATTTCCTCGTGATTCTTTCACGATTCATTTATTTCCATGTGATTCTTTTCTCACATGATTAATTTATTTCCACGTGATTCTTTCACACGATTCATTTATTTCCACACGATTCTTTTACACGATTCATTTATTTCCACGTGATTCTTTCACAATTCATTTATTATCACGTGATCCTTTCACACGATTCATGTACTTCCACGTTATTCTTTCACATGACTCATTTATTTTCACCTGTGATTATTTTGCATGATTCATTTTTATGCATGATTCATATTTTCCCCCTGTGTACTGTATGTGATTATATTTTTAAATGATTTTTTCCCCATATGATTCATTTTTAATGTTATTTTTTTCACATGTAGGCCATGCAGTTTGAATTTCACCTGTAATATTTTTTGTGTTATCTTTTCCTGTGTAGAATGTTTTTTTTTTTCTTCTTCACATTTACAGTTTTATTTTCCCATTTAATTTCTCACACACTTTTATTTATTGCACATTCATTTTCAGGCATGTAGTGCATTTTGTGGGATTTCATGGTTCACGTGATCGCATACAAGACGTCACTGTGTGGACATCACGTCACGTCACATCGCGTAAAAACATGACCACGTGCTGTGATATGATATGAAGTGATCTGACCTGTAAGATGGACTGTATGAAAATAAATCATACAACAGCATCTCATTTTATTTTACTGTTTTAAGATATTAAATATACATTAACTGATTATTTTATTTCAAATGGTATACATTTTTAGTGCTATCACGTGTCAAGTGAAAAGAGCATCCTGACTCAGTGGACACACACACACACACACACACTGAACTGTAAATCTAGCTAGGTCATTGTGCCTAGTTGACTTTAGACCACACACACACACACACACAAACACACACACACAGAGAGAGAGAGAGAGAGAGAGAGAGAGAGAGAGAGAGCAAAGCAAATGATGTCTTAGTCGAGAGAAATATATCAAAGTATATCAACGATTATGACTCATAACCGGGGCTGTGCGCGCGCTGCGTCGAGCTGATAAATATGCATGTAAAGACGCTCCCAGAGGAATAACGCGCGCGTGATTGATAGCTTTGCAATTGAAGGATGTGTAAATTTCCTGCTTTTCTTCCTCGTTTTTTTTTTTTTTTTTTGTTGTTGTTCGTCTCTCTCCTCCGTCTTCTTCTTCTCCGTCTTCTTCAAATTCTTCTTCTCTGCACTTCCTCACCCAAATCCATCTCACTTGTTCAAAGTTTTGCCAAGTTTATAATACTTAATGCCACATCTGCTTTCTGCCTTTTATAGTGCCTGTAAAACGTCATTAAATTATTACCAGCAGCTGGCCCCGCGCACGAGCCCGCGCGCTTCTCTCTCATCCGCTGACAATGCGTTTGATTTATAGAGTCTATTACAATAA
>CM042539.1:25683754-25701254 GCA_023630585.1 Cranoglanis bouderius
AAGACCCTTGAGATAAGTAAAGTTGTAGGGTTTTACGGGAAAAAAAAACAAAACAAAACAAGAATTATTAGCAACAGAACTTATAACAGAGATTATACCACAGCACTATTGAATTCTCAAATTCTTGAATCTGATTGGTCAGAAAGTGTTGATTCATTTTCTATGACAGCTAATATCTGTTACGTTTCTATTATAATTACATAATCCAAATCTAATAATAAACAAATGAAAGATCATCATTGCTCTGGTGAAGTTTTCTATAAGGAGATCTAAGGTTTATTTAACAATTAACAGTTTAACACTGGAGTCTCCAGTGCTTTGTAACAGTCAGAGGTAAAGCTATAACTTTATCACATGACAATCGCCTTACAGATTATTTTTTTTTTGGTCTAATTAACTTCAAGAGAGAGAGAGAGAAAGAGAGGCTGATGAGGGAACGACTGTTTATAGCTGCTATAATGTAAGTGAGAACAGGAACTAACTCACATCTCTAACGTTCCACCACATTACATGTAACTATAAATGGATAAAAAGTATGATGTGTTGATCTTTTGTTACTAATAAGAGGAATTAAACACTTCAGGATGTGCTGTTGTGGGAAAATGTCCAGGTTTCTTTTTGCTTACATTTTTAAAAATTCTTTCTTTCATCTGACAGTCACTTCCAGAGAATGGTATAAAAAAAAAAAAGACAAAACTGTTGAGACATAAGTAGCTGTGATGGGCATGCCTGTATGTGTGCGGTGTGTGTGTGTGCATGTGTGTGTGGGTGTGTGTGTGTGTGGGTGTGTGTGTGTGTAAGTGTGTATCTTCTTGGTGCAAAACCCTGCTGTTTCCCCCTGATAATTTCTTTTTGGGTGGTAAAGCCAAAGGATTCCACTATGTTTGTGCCTGCGTGTGTGTATGTGTGTATGTGTGTATGTGAGTGTGTGTGTATGTGTGATGATTGGTATTAACACAGCACATAGGGTTTAAACCATACACCCTCGCTGGCTCACGTCCTCTGAATCCTCCATAATCCAGACGAAACGACAATCACAGCCTTTCATCAAACTCACACTCTGCCAACATCCGCTGCACATCAGCCCAAATATTCTGTGGCTAAACAGTTGTGTAAAGTAAAGTGTAAAGTGTAAAATAAACTGGCCATCAGTGAGGAGAAAGTACAACCCCAATTCCAAAAAAGTTGGGATGCTGTGTAAAATGTAAATAAAAACAGAATGCAATGATTTTCAAATCTCATAAACCCATATTTTATTCACAATAGAACATAGAAAACATATCAAATGTTTAAACTGAGAAATGTACCATTTAAAGGAAAAAATAAGGTCATTTTGAAGTAACAAAAAAGTTGGGACAGGGCCATGTTTACCACTGTATCATCCCCTCTTCTTTTAACAGCAGTCCGTATACGTCTGGGAACAAATTTTAGACAACACCCCACAATTGGCCAACACCAAAATACAACTGAAAATTTATACAAATAGGAAACAAATAAGCATTTTTCATTTATGTTGATTTAGCATAAAATAATTTATTTTATTGAATTTTTTGGACCTGTATTAGCTGTTAAGCTATTTCAGAACTGTGTTCTGTTCCATATTATACTTCAGATTATATCTTAGAGAGGCAGAGTCTCTCAGAAGAAAAGATGGAATGGAATCTGGATGGAGGCATATGTTGCTCTAAAACCTGTATATACTTTTCAGCATTGATGGTGCGTTTCCAGATGTGCAAGCTGGCCATTCCATAGGCACTAATGCACCCCCATACCATCAGAGATTCAGGCTTTTGAACTGAGCGCTGATAAAAAGCCGGATGGTCCCTCTCCTCTTTAGTCCTCTTTAGTCCAGAGCACACGGCATCCATGGTTTCCAAAAAGAATTTCAAATTTCGATTCGTCTGACCACAGAACAGTTTTCCACTTTGCCTCAGTCCATTTCAAATGAGCTTTGGCCCAGGGAAGACGGTGGCGTTTCTGAATCATGTTCACATTTGGCTTATTCTTTGCATGATAGAGCTTTAACCTGCATTTGTGGTTAGCACGGCAAACTGTGTTCACAGACAATGAGTTCTGGAGGTGTTTCTGAGTCCATGCAGTGATTTCCATTACAGAATCATGCCTGTCTTTAATGCAGTTCCGCCTGAGGGCCCGAAGATCACAGGCATGCAGTATTGATTTTCGCCCTTGTCCCATGCGCACAGAGATTTTTCCAGATTCTTGGAATCTTTTGATGATATTATGTACTGTAGATGATGAGATAATCAAAGTCTTCACAATTTTATGTTGAGGAACATTATTCTGAATTTGTAGACGCAGTTTTTCGCAGATTGGTGAATCTCTGCCCATCTTTACTTCTGAGAGACTCTGCCTCTCTAAGATACTCTTTTTATACTCATGTTACTGACCTGTTGCCAGTTAACCTAATTAGTTGCAAAATGTTCCTCCAGCTGTTTCTTTTTAGTAATAATTACTTTTCCAGCCTTTTGTTGCCCCAACTTTTTTGAGACATGTTGTGGCCACCAAATTCAAAATTACCTTATTTTTTTCTTAAAATGGTACATTTCCTCATTTTAAACATTTGATATGTTTTCTATATTCTATTGTGAATAACATATGGGTTTATGAGATTTGTAAATCATTGCACTCTGTTTATATTTACATTTTACACAGCGTCGCAACTTTTTTGGAATTGGGGTTGTACAAACTGAACCATGTCACAGAGTTAAAAAAATGTTGGGAAGAGGTCGGGTTCATGAAATCATAGCAACAAATATGAATATTATTTTTAAAGGCTTACTTTTTTTAAGGGCACCAAATCATTACACAGTGTTTATAGTAACTTACATCATAACGCTGTTGAATTCTCAAATATGACTGGTCAGAAGGTGTCTGTAAAGGTGTCCAGAAGTTTTCGACCAATAGGTTCTCCCAAGCGGCGCAACAACCCAATGACACAGCCATACTTGGTTCTCTTGCGCTTGCATTGGTCGTGCTCTCTGGGCATCTCCCCTGTCAATCACAGCAACATTAGCCAATCGTGGGCATCTGTGAGCTCATGTATGCGAGAGAGAGTGGATAGCGAATTCCTCCGAGTGTGTTACACTGCCCTGTGATGCAGCAGGAGCAGCTGTTTGAAAGGATGCGGTCACGTGTCTAGGAGGAAGCAGGAGAGAGTTGTTGTTCCTTTTAAATTATAAATAAATAAATAAATAATAATAAGTAATAGACCACTTTCAGATGAAAACATCATCAAAGCTGTCTAGAATCTACAAGTATGACAAGTCTGCAGAAGAACTGGAGCAAATGTTCACTAAGCTCTTCTCCCAGGATCTACGGTGGCCTATAGAGTATCTATAAAATGATTGACAGGAGGCGTATCCGAATACAAACAAGCATTCCGGACTGGAAATCCAAACACGTTTTCTCAGCCACTTAATACACTTCTGTATTCTGCTGAGGCCATGACTTAAACCTTTATGTTTTAACATGTTTTACATATCTTCCAGGTCATTTGTGCAAATAAGGAATAAAAAAAAATAGTCGACAATTTCACCTTTAACTTTATTTACTATTTTTTTTTTTTACTATTTAGAAATTTTGTTTTATTTTATTTTATTTTTTTTTTTTACAGAATTTCAGCTTTACAGTATTGTAAATATATTCACTTTATTTGTAATATAAAGTTTACCATTCAAAATTGAGGCCTGTGTCAACAGAGTGTCCTTTTTTTTCTTCTATAAACATTTGTACTTCCTCTTCACTGGTGCTGTAAGAAGTGATCAGTGTTTTGTCCACTGCGCATCATCATGAACATCATCATCATCCTCTTGTTTGTTTATTCCCCCTCATATGGTAAACATCGACTAGTTTGGCGTGTGCAGGGCCCGAGCGCGCCGTGATTTCCCCCGTTACCCATCAGCACACCTGGGCTCGGCAGCATTAAGCCGTCAGGAGCGCTGACACAGGCGGCCACGTGCAAATTGGCGGAAAGTTCACAGAGCGTAGACAGCGTGGAGCCAAGGGCCCTTCGGAGGACTTCCCTCAGTGGGGTTTATTAATGACAGGCAGAGCATTAGAGGGTAATGTGCGCTGCTCTCGATCACTTATGCTGAGTGACTTGAGTGACTGGGACTAATATCACCGAGGCCCAAAGTCTTGAGGGAATATTCGAGAGGGCATTTGCCCTCTATTGATGATCTTTTCATTGTAAAACACAGAGCAAATAATAAAGAGTATAATAATAATAGAAGCCTTAAAGAAATTAATATAGTTAATTACAGGATAATTGTTAATGGTATTACTGTCAAAGAACACACTGTTTTTAAATTCGAAAGGCACTGTTTTTTTAATAAAACATTATTTCACTTTATTCCTTTATAATTATTTATAAACTAAAAAAATCTTTAGAATTAAAAGTAATTTAATTAGAAATTGTTTTCTCACTGACCTCACAAAATACTTTTTTTTGTCTCCAAGAAAAGGAAAAAAAGAGAGGCTGTTGAGGTAATGACTGTTTATAGCTGTTATTATATAAGTGTTAACAGTAACTAACTTGTTCCATGGATGTTCCACAACATTAGATGTAACTTTAAATGGATAAAAAGTACAACATGCCATACAATAAAAAAATAAAATAAAATAATTGTAATTGTTGGCAATTTGCTGTGGTATAAGAGGAATAAAACTTTTCAGGACGTGTTGTTATATAAAAATAATCAGTGACTCCGCTTCATCACACCACCTTGTCATTGATTATTTTCCTATAACAGCATGCCCATTGTATTATATTCCTTACTAAATGCATTTCATACCTGGAGTCTATGAACATTGACAGAGCTTAAGTTATACAGTATTTTACCAGCTAACTGACCAAACCTGAACATGTGACATGATTTTTTTTCAATAAGTCTAGTGCTTACCACAAAATATAAGATTTAAATACACAATATGATGGTTAAAAAGCTAACCAGCCACTTAAATGCAGCACTGTGCATTTAGTTAGCCATAAAGTTATCTCTCTTTAAGACATGATTTCTAACTCTATAATAACTCATGTATTTTGTTTGAAAAAGAAAAGGCACTCTTGCTAGCCAGCTTTCTAACATTAGGCTAATCATTGTATTTATTTATTTATTTTTTAAAGAGAAGGTATGCTTGCTAGCCAGCTTTCTAACATTAGGCTAATCATTATAATTATTTATTTATTTATTTATTTTTAAGAGAAGGTATACTTGCTAGCCAGCTTTCTAACATTAGGCTAATCAATGTATTTATTTATTTATTTTTTAAAGGGAAGGTATGCTTGCTAGCCAGCTTTTTAACATTAGGATAATTGTTGTATTGTGCTGTAAAAAGAGAAGTCAGGTTTGCTAGCCAGCTATGTAACATTAAGCTAAATATTGCATTAGGTCTTTTGAAAAAGAAGAAAAATACCAGCTAGGTTTTGTTAAGTTACTCTTGTGAGCTGGATTTCTTGCTTTCACTCGACAGTGTGTTTCACTTCATGAATAAATGTAGCAACTCTCTGAAAATCCTCAGCTGACTGACTCTCTAACTCTCACATACTCCCTTCCCTTCAGCTGCATTAATCTTGAAGCACTCAGAGATCTTTCAGTCACAGAAAAGGCTCAGGTAATTAGCATCCTGCTAACATGCTAACCCATGTACAGTAACATCCCATTCATTTAATAACAAACATTAGCATTTATAACTTTGATGTCCATTGCTGGATGTAGAGCCCAGAAGTCCACTACCAAGAGCTGTGTTTATTTAATATAGAGACCGACATAACATGATTCGATTATTATTTACTAATAGGAGACCAGAAACTTGTGTTGTTGTTGGCTGAAAGCACTCAGAATGATAATGCTATGCATAAAGGGACCAGGCTAATTGAGTCAATATCAGGTGCTAGACATTAAGAGATGACAATTACTACCGAGTGCTAATGTGTTACATTTAAATGAAATATATGGAGTGACTCCAAAAAATAATTTGTTGAAAGTTCACAAATACAATATTTCATTTTTGTATAAGGATTTCTAAATGAAAAAAATATATTTGTCTCAGTGTAAAATAATGTATAATAATTTTGAATAAGAAGTATCGACTGATTGAGGATTTGTATGTTTATTTTTAAATTTGAATTATTATTTTATTTTGTTTTATTTATTTTTTTTGGTGATTCCATGACTGGGGTGCCATTTAGAACTTGTAACTCTTCATAATCATCCAAGAAACATCCAAGAAACACCGGTTTCCTCCCTCAGTCCAAAGACATGCACTGTAGGTTGACTGGCATTTCCAGTGTGTGAATGAGTATGTGATTGTGCCTTGCGATGGGTTGGCACCCCATCCAGGGTATCCTCTGGGATCGGCTCTGACCCTGTGTAGGATAAGCGGTATGGGAAATGGATGGATGGATGAGTACAAGGGTTGAGTTTTTACCTTTGAATTAACAAATACACTAAATGTAGTTAACTAGTGTAGATGCTATTGGCATGAGTACATGAAAGACTTTCTAATGTTTTACTTTGAATGGTTTCAAAGTGACAATGAATATCACAATATCACTGACAATAAAGAACAAATGAATGATAGACCTTTTCTTCTTCTTCTTATCGATAGAATGATGCAACTTCCTGTTGGACATGTGACTTTTGGAAAAGTCCAAATATTTCATAGGGGTGAATGTGTGCAAGTGAATAAAATAAATTATAAAATGTACATTTTCATTATCTATAATGGATGACTTGTGGAAAAAGATATTTCAAGCATTAAATAGATTAAATAGATTCAGACATTAATAATTATATATATATATATATATATATATATATATATATATATATATATATATATATATATATATATATATATATATATACACACACAGTCATGTGAAAAAATAAGTACACCCCATTGAAATTGTTGGCTTTTTTGATATATTTGCCTATTGCCTATTGATGAAGTTGATATGCTTGAACAAAACCACAAGGAAAATTAACTTTTTCAATAATTTATTCAACAGAAATATCAATAGATGTAATATTTTTCTGTGGAAAAAATAAGTACACCATTGAGCCTCAGAAGCTAGTATTGCCCCCTTTAGCAGAAATAACTTCTTGTAGGTGTTTTGCATAATTATCCACCAGGCTTGTTGGAATTTTTGATCGCTCTTCCATGCAATATTCTTTCAGTTGCAAGATGTTTGAGGGTTTTCTTGCATGTACTGCCCGTTTCAAATCCCCCCACAACATTTAAATGGGATTCAAATCCGGGCTTTGACTAGGCCATTCCATAACCCTCCATTTCTTCTTTTTGAGCCATTCCTTGGTGGATTTGCTAGGGTGCTAAGGATCATTACCCTGTTGAAAGGTCCACTTTCGGGTCAACTTCAACTTTCGGACAGATGGCCTCACATTATCTTCAACGCTCTTTGATATGATGCAGAATTCATAGTCGAATCAATGAATGCAAGCTATCCCTAAGGCAGCGGAGCAACCCCAAACCATAACATTTCCACCACCATGCTTTACAGTTGGTATGAGGTGCTTCTCCTTAAAAGCCATCTTTGGTCTGTACCAAACATGTCTGCTGTTACTGTGACCAAACAACTCTATCTTTGATTCGTCTGTCCAGAGCACATTATTCCAAAAGGCCTGGTCTTTGCCTATATGCTCGTTGACAAACTGTAGTCTTGCAAAGGCTTTTTCCTGGCACGCCTCCCATGCAGGTCAAATTGTGCAATCTCTTTCTGATTGTAGAAGCATGCACTTTGACACCAACAGTTGCAAGACTTACTAGAAGATCCTATGATGAAATTTGAGGGTTCTTGGAGACTTCTTTTTGAATCAAACGGTCTGCTCTTGGGCTGAATTTGCTGGGACGGCCAGTCATGGACAAATTGGCAGTCATTCGAAATCTGCACCATTTGCAGATTATTTTCCTTACAATGGAATGATGTATTTCAAATAATTTGGAGATCTTTTTAAATCCCTTGCCAGACTCATATGCATCCACGACCTTTTTTTTCTGAAGACCTTACAGAACTCTTTAGATCTTGGCATGATGACACCAAACACCTCAATAGCAAAGGGAACACCATACACTAGATATGAGAGGGATATAAATAAGACAGGTTCCACCTGCACTCCCCAGGTTCTAATCACTGGCACCCAATCTTCAACACCTGATTCTAATTTTATGGATTTGAAGGTGTGATAAATGTAGGGGTGTACCTACTTTTTCCATGCAACTGCTCTGTTTTTTGTTATTTAAAATTGTGAAAACTACGACAAAATGTAAATTTTATGTGTCATTTGATAGAGTGTATCACCTGTATTAATAGGCACTGTTTCAAAGAGGAACAAATGTTTGCTTGTCCAAATATGTCAAAAAGGCAACAATTTTCATGGGGTGTACTTATATATATATATATATATATATATATAAATATATATATATATATATGTATATATATATATATATATATATATATGTATATATATTTATTTATTTATCTATTTATTTATTTATTTATTTAAGTATTTTAATGATTATATTTCAAGGTAAATTGCACTTATAGTGGACTGGGACTGGCAAAAACACTGTTCAGTGGAAATTCAGTGGAAAACAAATGGCACCCCAATTGTGGAATCACCCAACAGATGAACTTTTGTAGCAGACAGAGAATTGGCTTTTTCTTACAGAGCAGAAAGTGTGTGTTTTCCCATCACAATGGAACAGACCTAACTAGTGAGCACAGGAAACCAGAGCATGACTGCACCATTTGAATATGAAACAGTGAACGATTGCCGTTTCAGACACCTTGTACATTGTGCAAACAATAGTGCCTGGTTCCGGCAAAGCATTTAACGCGGGCCTTTGTCGTTGTTTGTAACTGCGTCGCCTTTGTCCTAGCCTTTTGTTTCCAAGCCAGAGAATGGGATGAAATATTTTTAAACAGTAATTACCTGGCCAGGATCCGGCAGGCGGGGATTAATGGTCAAATGCAGAGCATCAGCTTCCAAACCGGTTGAGAGAAAGGACGATGATGGAGGAAAAAGCAGGGAAACAGCACATTTCTGATCTTTTTTCGATGTCTCGTCTCAGTCTTTCTCCTTATTTCTCATTTGTTCATCTATCCTTTTTGAAAGTCCTTTTCTTTCCCACTCATTGCTTCCTGTTTTGGGTTAGCTAACTTAATTTTTTTTAATCATATTAAAAAACCTACAAACAACAATTTCCACTTTTAATTAAAAATACATAAAGTGATGTATGATGTAACTTGTTATACTGCTATAGTTATCATACAGAACAACAAGATGGTGCATGGGAATTATGGAAATTCTTACATTAATATTTATAAGTAATAATCAAATAATAGCATTATACTGTAGGTTTTTAATAAAATCTATAGCCTTTGGCCACTGGAATACTAAATGCTGGCCCATGCATGCTCCAAAATAATAATAATAATAATAATAATAATAATAATAATAATAATAATAATAATAATAATAATAATAATAATAATAATAAGATAATAAATCAAGCAAAGTAATTCTTGAAATGTTAAGGCTGCTATAAAAGTTATAGTTTTGGAAAAAATCTAAAAAGCAAAAGCATTTAATCAATTTGCTTCATTAGTTTTCTTCTTCTTTAGTTTTCTGAGCCAAATGTAGCTAGCAAGTAAAATATTGTCTCAGAGAAACAGTTTTAGATTGTTCCTTCAGCAGTATTTGGGTTGTATTTGGGTTATATTTTGGGTGCATTAGGGCTGTATTTAGGCTGTATTTGAGTTGTATTTAGACTGTATTTGGGGGTATTAGGGCTGTATTTAGGCTGTATTTGGGTTGTATTTGGGTTGTATTTAGGCTGTATGTTGGTTGTATTAGGGCTGTATTTGGGTTGTATTTTGGCTGTATTTGGGTTGTATTTAGGCTGTATTTGGGTTGTATTAGGGCTGTATTTGGTTTGTATTTGGGTTGTATTAGGGCTGTATTTGGGTTGTATTTGGGCTGTATTTGGATTGTATTTAGACCGTATTTGGGTTGTATTAGGGCTGTATTTAGGCTGTATTTGGTTTGTATTTGGGTTGTATTTAGGCTGTATTTGGGTTGTATTAGGGCTGTATTTGGATTGTATTTGGGCTGTATTTGCATTGTATTTAGCCTGTATTTGGGTTGTATTAGGGCTGCATTTGGGTTGTATTTAGGCTGTATTTGGGTTGTATTAGGGCTGTATTTGGGTTGTATTAGGGCTGTATTTGGTTTGTATTTGGGTTGTATTAGGGCTGTATTTAGACTGTATTTGGGTTGTATTAGGGCTGTATTTGGATTGTATTAGGGCTGTATTTAGGCTGTATTTGGGTTGTATTTGGGTTGTATTTAGACTGTATTTGGGTTGTATTTAGGCTGTATTTGGGTTGTATTAGGGCTGTATTTGGATTGTATTTAGGCTGTATTTGGGTTGTATTTAGGCTGTATTTGGGTTGTATTAGGGCTGTATTTGGATTGTATTTAGGCTGTATTTGGATTGTATTTAGGCTGTATTTGGGATGTATTAGGGCTGTATTTGGGTTATATTTGGGTTGTATTTCGGCTGTATTTGGGTTGTATTTCGGCTGTATTTGGGTTGTATTAGGGTTGTATTTGGGTTGTATTTGAATTTGTATGTATTTGTATGAGTCCATATGTTACATCACTATTTATATGGGGAAAGTTACTCATATTCCGAGTTGGTTTACGCAAATACTTAAGTTGACATTCAGATTGAAACATTTACCATTGTAGAGTTCATGCCCCAAGGTTGCTAGATTTTTCTTGAGTACAAATGTCTGAGAAGAAGTTTTTAAATAACGTCTATACTTCTACCTTTCAACACAAGACCTTGCCTTTAAGACCAAAAATATCAGGGATAGAAAATGCGGACTGAAGACAGAGAAATAACACTTTATTTCCCTCAAATTTAACAAGCTGTAACATAAAAATGTATTTATGATTATAAAATGAAAAAAAGACTAACAATGATATATGAATGAGCAAATGGCAAGTATTGAAACAAATGTCTAATATGAGTCTAGAATATTGCCAATATATTTTGCATGAATAGTTGTAATTATTATATTCACTGGAGATTGAATAATATGGCTTCCACCCTCATTATTTATCACCTTATATAAAAATGTTATGGTTATGCTGGATCAAGTGCTATTTTATAACATGCTCTGACAGTTACTTGTTATGTGCACAAATTAATGAAGCCATAAGATACTAAATTCAGGCCTAGAAGTCAGAATGTGTACAGGATATAGGGTATTGTATATATACAGATGCATCTCAATAAATTAGAATGTCGTGGAAAAGTTCATTTATTTCAGTATTTCTACTCAAATTGTGAAACTCGTGTATTAAATAAATTCAATGCACACAGACTAAAGTAGTTTAAGTCTTTGGTTCTTTTAATTGTGATGATTTTGGCTCACATTTAACAAAAACCCACCAATTCACTATCTCAACAAATTAGAATATGGTGACATGTCAATCAGCTAATCAACTCAAAACACCTGCAAAGGTTTCCTGAGCCTTCAAAATGGTCTCTCAGTTTGGTTCACTAGGTAAGCCACAAACATTCATTGCCAAAGAAGCTGGCTGTTCACAGAGTGCTGTTTCCAAGCATGTTAACAGAAAGTTGAGTGGAAGGAAAAAGTGTGGAAGAAAAAGATGCACAGCCAACCGAGAGAACCGCAGCCTTATGAGGATTGTCAAGCAAAATCGATTCAAGAATTTGAGTGAACTTCACAAGGAATGGATTGAGGCTGGGGTCAAGGCATCAAGAGCCACCACACACAGACGTGTCAAGGAATTTGGCTACAGTTGTCGTATTCCTCTTGTTAAGCCACTCCTGAACCACAGACAACGTCAGCAGCGTCTTACCTGGGCTAAGGAGAAGAAGAACTGGACTGTTGCCCAGTGGTCCAAAGTCCACTTTTCAGATGAGAGCAAGTTTTGTATTTCATTTGGAAACCAAGGTCCTAGAGTCTGGAGGAAGGGTGGAGAAGCTCATAGCCCAAGTTGCTTGAAGTCCAGTGTTAAGTTGCCACATTCTGTGATGATTTGGGGTGCAATGTCATCTGCTGGTGTTGGTCCATTGTGTTTTTTGAAAACCAAAGTCACTGCACCCATTTACCAAGAAATTTTGTTGCACTTCATGCTTCCTGCTGCTGACCAGCTTTTTGAAGATGCTGATTTCATTTTCCAGCAGGATTTGGCACCTGCCCACACTGCCAAAAGCACCAAAAGTTGGTTAAATGACCATGGTGTTGGTGTGCTTGACTGGCCAGCAAACTCACCACACCTGAACCCCATAGACAATCTATGGGGTATTGTCAAAAGGAAGATGAGAAAAAAAGAGACCAAAAATGCAGATGAGCTGAATGCCACTGTCAAAGAAACCTGGGCTTCCATACCACCTCAGCAGTGCCACAAACTGATCACCTCCATGCCACACCGAATTGAGGCAGTAATTAAAGCAAAAGGAGCCCCTACCAAGTATTGAGTACATGTACAGTAAATGAACATACTTTCCAGAAGGCCAACAACATTTGTTAAATGTGAGCCAAAATCATCACAATTAAAAGAACCAAAGACTTAAACTACTTCAGTCTGTGTGCACTGAATTTATTTAATACACGAGTTTCACAATTTGAGTTGAATTAGTGAAATAAATGAACTTTTCCACGACATTCTAATTTATTGAGATGCACCTGTACAATGTATATATACAATGTATATATACACTTTTATATTTCCACTGTTGCTGGTAATTCAGTGCGCACTTCTGTAAATAAAACGTGCCCATTGTTTGAAGGACAATCTGACCAAGTGCTCATCCGCTACACTCACAGCTCACTTTAAGTGTTGTTTTTAATTTTATCCAGCAAATACCACAGCAAAAAAACACTCTTGAGATGAGCAATGTTTCAGATTAAGATGTTGTCTCCTTTTGATGGACTTTAAAGGGCCAGTACTATAAATTAATAAATAGCGTCATAAGCACAAACAGAAATAGAATTGCTCGTGTGTTGTGCATAGATGCAGCCGTACACTACATGACTCTTTACCTTGCCACATGTTGTCAGCCGATAAATTCAAAAGGACAATTACTTTAAAAGGGAGGAATGCGATATTTTGTTCCCCTGATGATTTAGTTGGCAAGACTTCAATGAGGAGACAAAGCACACGTGAACAAAAGAGCCGAATCAAAGCACATATGCTCTGAGTGTATTGATGGCGGCTTGAATGCTTTGTGCTTTAGAACACAAAGCAAAAAGAGCCAATCGCTGTGCAGAAATTATCCCAAGATAAACATACAGTATATATTCCTGTTTCCCATGATAGGCTTATGCGTTGCTCAGGGTTACATGGGTTATCGACGAATTTCTGATTGAGAAAGTGTTCCCTTTTAAAATGATTATAATCACAATTATTAATAGCACCACCGGCTCTCAGTAAGTATCTACGCCCACTTGGGCACATTAAAATTAGATTTTCCGTCATATGGAGGCCTGTCATTAATTGGAGGCGCTTTATAAGTGCGGCTGATTTATATAAGGATATAAAAACGATTCCTCCCATAAACCACTAGTGCATCCTCCAGGCTAATTACAATGCCACCATAAATCATAAATAAAATTGAGGAAGAAAAAGCCAATATAAACAAACAAAACTTCTGTTCTAGAGTCAACAATATTAGGAGTCTCGAGAACAGTCATAAAGTCTCATCTGCCTTGTAAGAGCTCATTTAAAAGTAAGATGTAATGAATCATTTGGGGAAATTGCGAAAGCTCTATACATAGTAAGCAATTCATTACATTTGAGTTATAGGCACATAAGGAGATATTATGGACTTTGGAAACTTTTTGACAGCAATCTTATGGTTAAGGTTTTTATAAATAAAGAGTCTGGTTCAGTAAAGTCAACATCAGAGATTTTTTTTTTAAACACATTTAATTTTAGGTTCACCGAAACTGGATAGCTGAAGTTCGGAAAAATGTTGCATGATGATTTTACAATCTACCCAGTTTCCATGAACCTGTTCCCACTGTAGCCTCAGAGTCCTGTTCTTGGCTGACAGGAGTGGAACCTGATGTGGTCTTCTGCTGTTGTAGCTTATCCGCCTCAAGGTTTGACATGTTGAGATGCTTTTCTGCTCATCACGGTTGTAAAGAGTGGTTATTTGAGTTCCTGTCAGCTCGATCCAGTCTAGCTGTTCTCCTCAGACCTCCCGGTTTTTGTTCGCAGAACTGACGCTCACTGGGCGTTTTTTTTTTCTTCTTTTTTTTCTCGCACCATTCTGTATAAACTCTAGAGACTGTTGCGTGAAAATCCCAGGAAATTTTCCAAAACACTCAAACCAACGTGTCTGGCACCAACAACCATGTCGGGGTCAAAGTAATTGAAATTACATTTTTCCCCCCATTCTGGTGTTGATGTAAACATTAACTGAAGCTCTTGACCTGTATCTGCATGATTATTACTCTTTTTTTTTTTACTCTGATGAGTATATTTTACATTCATGTGAGGAGATCTGAAACAGCACGAAAAAAAAAAAAAAAATTTATTTTAAATAAATCCATCTTATTCAATAGGTATCAACAGAAAAAAATGTTATTAGTTTCTCTGAACTAATAAAAAAGTTCTTGAATTGTTCCGTATGCAACATTAAAAGCAGGACCTTGTGTCTATATTACTTTAAAAGAAAAAAAGAAAGACATAAATATATAGCTTATGCTGCATGTTTCAGATCATTTTCTTCTCCATACACCGTTCCTCATAGCATTAATAGCATTTGTTAAGATGATATCAGGAATTGTCACTCAATCCTTAATGACCTATCTTTACACATGGCAAAATATCTTCAATTCAAAACTGTCATTTATGATTAAGCGATTCATTATCTCGAAGTCTGCGCTTGAATTTTCTTATTGGCTAAACAGTCCTGCAAGTTTACGAACTGCAGGTAAGAGCTTGTATTTAGAAGCGTCTTATCTGTCATGAGTGATGAAATTGTTTACGCCGTGCTGATCAGGTCAAACCTCTAGAGCATTCACTGTCTTCATATAAGAACATCACATTTATGCTAATCACTTTCTAATTGTCCACGTATGTGAATACGATTTATTTTCATGCTACTTCCTGTTCGAAGATGTTGATTAGATTCCACAGTGACCAGGTGGTACTGTAGTTTGGGGTAACTTAATACAGTCTTCTGCTCAGTAGCACACGGGTGCAAAAAACTAATATAATGTAATTAAGTATTTTTGGCATGTTTATACTTTACGTACATATTATTGAAATTGTATGTAAGCAGATTTGTAAAAAAAAAAAAAAAAAAAAAAACAATTCCATACGGTCACCTCCAAAAGAATTGTATGAATAATTAAATTGATTAAATCAGTATTTCAGCTCCTGGCATAAAATTGAAATATGTCTCAATAGCGTTTTAGTATATTTTCGTTTTTATTTGACCTCAAAAAGTGCAATTGAAACTGAGAAATTCAACCAAAATCTCCATCCAAAGTTTTAACTTACTGACTGGAATGTGAGAAATATTTTTAAGACAAGTCTTACAAGTGTAAATTTACTCAAGCTACACAAAGAGACAAAAGCGTGACCACTAGGCATAGGACTAACTGGTCTTCCTTCCTGTTCTTCTTCGGAGCTGTGAAAAGTGAACACAACTACTGCACGTTCAGCGGAAAGTTACAAACCTCTGTGGTTTCTTTACACAGGTGTGAATTAAGGTGTCCACATACATGAAGTATGCAAATGTGTCTGCATATCTATGTATATATACATTTATATATCTCTATTTATGGTTATGTAAGTGTGTGAATGAGTGTGAAAGTGTGTGTCCTCTCTACTAAGAATGACACTGTCTGCATTTCCTATTGCCCTTTTCAAGCCTAGAGTCACAACTCAGCATAATATAAGTCACACTCTGGTTCCACAGCTTTATTTACATTTTTATTTATTTATTTTTTTTAAGCAAGGAAGATCGGTGTAACGCAACAAATTTTGAGCTCTATGCTAACAGACAAACCAGTGAGTAAAGAATAAAAAACAACTGTTAAAGGAAAATAGTCCACAAGCTATACCAAAGTTGATTATTTTCCTATAACAGCACATCCTGGAGTGTTTTATTTCACTTATACTACAGCAATTTGCTAAGAATTACAATTTTCATGTGTTGAGTGTCAAGTAATGTTTTTTAACAGCTTATAGTTACATATAATGTGATGGAACGTTTACAAAACAAGTTAGCTGCGTTATTACGTACGTTATAGCTGCTATAAACAGTGGTTTCCTCACAAGCCTGTCTTTTTCCTCTCTCTTGAAGTTAATAAGACAAAAAAAAAGCCCCCGCAGCTTGTCATGTTACCGTGAACCCGCAAAGCGTAAACGCTTCCTATAATCCTGAAAACTTTTTTTGGAAGTTACAACTTTACCTCTGACTGTTACAAAGCTCTGACACTGGAGACTCCTTCCACGAGAGCATTACTATGAACCTGTGATTTGCAGCTGCACTGCTGAAAGAGCCGCTGTTATAGAAATTTACTCCATATCGGAAAAGCATCGCTGGAAAGCACCAAGCTAGTCTATATAGATTGTTAGTAAAATCTCATACAATATGTTTTTTTTTTTTGCTTTTTCATTTAAGCAGGATGCTGTGAGTCTAAATCTGACGTAACAGCTCTGTCCTGGTTTGCTGGGTGTTTTATTAATACACTTCTCCTCACTTCCCAAGCCAAGATGCTTCATCACGCCAACGACTAACCGTCAGGACGCTGAGTAATAATTATCCAGATACTCTTCATCTGTCATCCCTACTGTATTTATGCACTTCCTGCATAATGTGCAGCACTGATTGGAGGCTTGTGTGTTGTGACAGCGGGGAATGCATCACCTGACGACCGCTTAACCAAAAACCCTCCATCACGGCTTTTCAACGGTCGCACAATGGCTTACAGAGAGCGTGGCGTGTTTATGAGAGACAACAAGCCTGGGGTCTTAACGAGCACTTTGTTAAACACGCGTTGAGCTCTATAGACGTGACACTCTCTAATCTGACAGTTTGTGGTTAGCATTTTGAAACACCAGTAAGAGATCAGTCTCAGCGGTTCTCAGGAAATCAATGCGTTTACGCCCTTTGAACATCAAAAACACGGCTGTTTGCAAAGCTGTAGATGGTGCATGGGGATGGTGACAGGCCACACAGTGACCTTCAACATGAGCATGTGTGTTACTACAATCGCACAAACCTCTTTACAATATTGAACAGATGCACTTGCAGGGGTTTCAGAAAACGGTGTATATCATATATCAGCCAACAGAGTCGAGTTGTGTTGTTTTTTTTTTGTTTGTTTTTTTTTTTTGTAATTGTACAGGGTTGTAAGTCTCCATATAGAGGGAAAATTAACACTTTTGAGCAA